>NDXZ01024327.1:0-16096 GCA_003055125.1 Paykullia maculata | reverse complement strand
TGTTTAAATTGCATTTACATATGGTTTGATTCAATAGAAGAAGAAAAATGAATAACCATTTCTGATGAAAAATTTAATAAACATATTGTTGATAAAATTTTGCAAAAACTAAATTAAATAAATAAGTGTATTACTTTATTTGACTGATCAGTAGAATAGGTAATTAGCATAAAGCAAATAAATTTCGAAAGTGTTAATTATATCAATTTGAAATTACACGCTTTGGTTCGCTGGGTAAGCACACGTGAAAAAAATAAAATAGCATCCGCCTTATGTGTAGTCGTCGCTTGCTTTTCAACGACTAAATGAAAGAGAATAAGAATATGTGTGAGTTGTCTCCGCACAATTGTGCAATGAAATGACCACCATTGGTGTAGGACATGTTTTTTAAGAAATTTCAATAAAAAAAATTTCGGATACATATAGCAAAAAAATTTTTTTTTTTTTTACACAAAAATGAATTAAATTTGTGTGTAAGAGCCTGGTGAGATATAAGCAAAAAATTTTTTTTCGAGATATATGCAAATTTTTTTGCGTAAATACACGCAGTAACAATTTGGCACAGCCAAATATAGCGGTCTTACTTGTTTTTTTCTTTTTCGCTATTCTACTTCTGGTAATGTCTTGCGTTGAATTCTTAGTCTGATATTGTTATGTTAACTGTCAATTAAAAAATATTCAGATAAGTCGGCGTACAGCGATAGAACAACGGAAATTGGTGTTAAATCATTTTAAAAATGGCTGCTCTCAACAAAAAATAAAAAGAAACGGTGAATTAAATGCTTCACCAGTCTAAAAATTCATTTAACGCTTTATTCATGAACATTTTAAGAACAAGATGAGCGACATATTTTAAGAACAATAAAAGGAAATCAAGGGCTTTTAGCTTCAAAACTGGCTTGCGAAGTTAAGGCTAAATTGGGCAAACAATGTTGTGTTCAAATTGTTTGTCGGGTTTGCGCCAACATGAGTTTTATCGCGGTGTTACACCCAAAAAACCTTTTATCAACTCAAAAAACAGACTATGCAGAATCATTTCTGCCAAATCGAACATATCATATAAATATTACAGGTCGTTTTTAATTATGAACAAACAATTTTTTTTGAGTTTAGTTTTTTTAATTTAATAAATAAAGACTTATTTTTGCGTTTTGCTTATATTTTTGCAAAATAAACATTTAAGTGCATAAAAGAAAAAAGTAACTGTACCTTAATAAAACCATTTTATTTTAATTTTTAAACAGCTTAAAAGTTTAAAACACGTTTTTCTCTTGAGGAGGAACAGTAAATGTTGAGATGACACGATTGGGTATAAATACACCATCAATTATTTATATAGACATTTAAATGTATATTCAGAGTTTAACAGATACTAAATGTTACTTACCTTGATGTAATTCTTCTTCGTTTTTTTTTTTAATAGGATAAGAAGAGAACCTTTACACTAAAAGCAAACTCAATTATTTTGGGTCTACATCAACTTTTGAATTTCCTACAATGCGCAGGCAAATAAAAGTGTAATGATGAAGTCGACTAAGTCGATTTATTTCAATATTTTTCTTTAAAAAAAGGGATTTATTGATTTTCGTAACGTCCTTAAAACATCAAAATACCTACAGTTACGTGTGCTAATAGTTAATTTATTGAAACCCGTTTCATATACAACATATGACTTATGACATTTTCCACTGAAGAATTACATATATAAATACAAACATAGTGTAAATACATATGACAAAGTATTGATAAGAGAGTTTCGTATTTTGATCGAATATATGTATATACAAGGGATGGGCAAATATTTTTCGTAAATTTATAAAATACAGGAAAAACGAACTTTATTAACAAAAAATTATTTTTTATTGATGTTTAACGGTTAACATAGAAACAATTAATACAGAAAACTATATTTGTGGTTAACCTTCGCTTTCATGAAGACATTTTTTGTATGTGAACTCATGGTATTTACCTGGGTAGGTAATGGCTATCTATATTCATTTTTTGTTGGGCTTTTAATGCATGTACACAGTTTTTTATCAAAATATCTAATACATATTATACAAAATTTTGTGCAGTTTTAAAATTATCGATAATCTTACTAGATTAACGTATTCTTTAATAATAGAAATTAGAAATATCGAAACGATGTTAATCACTAAAGAGCTTGGTTGTGAACTAAAACCGTACTGGCCCTTAAAAATTTTATGAATTAAATAACATCATTGCTTGTAGTTTATTTTCGTTACATTCTTGTGTTTGTCTCGTGTAGTGCACAAAAGTTTTAGAATTAGTAAAAAAATCAATATTGAATATCTTTCGGCAAAAGGAGTTTTGAGGTAAAAAATCATGTAAAATTAAGTGATTTTAAATTTTAGATAAACTTATAAAGAAAAGCAAGAATATTTTCGAAATATGTTGGCTACTGAATCTGATTCCGATGAAAATGAAAGTGAATTGGAACATTATCCAGGCGAAGATCTTATCGATGAAGACTATTTACCTCCTGATGAAAATTTAGTTTTAGATGCTAAAAATCGAAAAGAAAATGATACAACAAATTACTAAAAACTTGTCTTTGGTGGATACCGGTAAGAGACCAAATTTGCAGTTTTCCTAATATTAAAGCTAAGGACTTCTATAATCAATGTTTAAAATTCGAAAAAATACGGCTTACGAAAAACCAATATAAATTAACATGAAATTGAATGTATCTACCACGGTAAATAGTTATAAGCCCGTATACACAAAAACAAAAAATATATTAAAACTTTCATAATCCTTCTATAAACATTTTTATGTTTTTATTTTCTAAAAAGTCGGCAAATTTTGATAACTGAGCTGAAAACAGTGTGAAAATTGATAAAAAAAAACTGTGTATGTTAGAACTATCTACCGCGGTAGATACTTTAAAAGCGAAGGTTAAACTACAAAGTAAGGCACTGTAAAAATGTAATTAAACCAGTAACTATCAGATACTGACATAAATAGCTCCCTCTGTTAAATGTGTTCACCTGTCTAACAGATTCTACTATCGAAGACACTAAGAAAGCCTGGCAAATCATATATTTAAGGGAGGCTTCAGAAAAAACAGGCGTGAATTGCTGGACACATCCAACTTCACATGGTTAAAACTTTGTTAAAAATAAGTAAGAGCGCTATATTCGGCTATGCCGAAGCTTTTATACCCTTCACTACGTGTATTTATGTATGTATCTATGTGTGTATATTAGTAAATTTTTTTCAAA
The DNA here is from genome assembly GCA_003055125.1 of Paykullia maculata. Lineage (NCBI taxonomy): Eukaryota > Metazoa > Arthropoda > Insecta > Diptera > Rhinophoridae > Paykullia > Paykullia maculata. Next base: position 12,851 of record NDXZ01024327.1, on the reverse strand, counting down.
ACAAAAGGCATGTCTTACACACAAATATAATAATTTTTGAGTAAAAAAAAAAAAAATAATTGGCAGTCGTTTTTTGGCTTATATCTCGGTAAGTTATTAGGCGATTTTACTGGTTTTCAGAATTTCTGATGTTTTTAATACCAATAACTTATTCCGTCTGTACAACATCGGGGGGCTGAGAAAACTTTATTTCAAAAGACGGACAGACGGACATGGCTCAATCGACTTCCCTATCTATAAGGATCCCGAATATATATACTTTATAGGTCGCAAATGAATATTATAGAATTTACAAACGGAATGACAAACCTATATTTATATACACTTGCCACATGTGTGAAGGGTATAAAAATATCGAAAGAAAATTGCAAGAAAAAATATTGATATATCGATATATTGAAAAATAAAATATCGACAAAATATATATCGATTGTTATTAAAAAATATCAATATATTGATATATCGATATTTTTGCCCATCCCTAGTACATACCTGTATATACAGGTCGCAAAAGTAACAAGGCATACGACAAATACATATCGTGTGAAACAATCTTAACTGCTGAAGGGTAGCTGGTATAAGTTTATTGAACGCAACATTAAAATCAACTATTTGGGAAATAAGCAGCAACTAAAAGTTAAATTGAGTTTTATATCGCAAAACTGTTAAAAAAAACCACAAAACACATTCAATCAATGATACTTAGCACTAAAAAAAGGGTTTTCAAATATGTTGTGTATGTATGTATGTTGTTGGGCAACTTGTCTTGCCATTATTAATGTTTTAACAGTTAAATATCTGCTGCTAAAGAAATTGTAATTTAAATTGCTCTTGTGGCTATCCTGACAGGCTGCAGTCATTCATTATATGGAAGACTAGATATGCCATAGTTTGGTTGGTCAGGCAAAGATCAAGGTCAATCATTAAGAATATTTTTGTACTTTTTTTACATTCCTGTTTTGCAACAGTTACATTTCAAAAACTTCCTTGAATTTTACTTACTATAAAATGGGTGATAAAAGCAAGAGTTGGGCACAGTTTCCATTAAACTTCTTACGAGGCATCATTCACCATACAAACTACGTTGGAAGTTGGCTGAACGAAGCAGTAGTTAAGAAGTTTTAACAAATTTAATTTTTTATCAGTGAGTATGCTGTTATTTCTGTTAAGTATACTGGCTATTGGAAGTGTCCGGTCAGTAGCCATTGGTTATCCTCATAGCACGCTGTGGACATACAATCCAGTACAGATTCAGTATCCCCAGCGCTATTTGGATCATAATGCACCTCGAAGTATAGTCGACTACAATAATCCACAGCAAGTTTATGCTGTGCGGCAGATTAATTACGTTAAGAGTGCCTCCCCAGCTTTAGAAACGTTTGTCATAAACAAGTCAGATGATATTAGTAAAAACCGGGAAGCATCTTTGCGTGCTGCATCCCTAAAACAATATCAGAACTTAAAAAGTGACATTGATGCCTTAAGAATGAATGGCAAAGAACCAACGGCGGAAATATTGCTTAAGTTACAAACGTTAAATAATATTGCTTTTACCTCTGACTTCTCACTTATTGCTGAATTGCCTGAGGTTAAACGAACTCTGCAAGATCTTGAAGCCAATTTTAGTAGTTTAAACAGGAAACTCGTCCAACAATCCTCAATTAAAGAGTCAAACGTTGACACAAACCAAGGAGAGATTAAGACTAATATCGGCAATTCGAATATACCTCTAGACGCAATTAAAGAGACATCAGAACAACAAAAGGCCCGTGAAGATCATTTGCGTATTTACAATGAACAAATTGCACATCTCAAAGAGTTGGAACTGCAACACCAACAGTATGTACAACAATCTAATATACAGAAATCGCAAAATGTAGACAATGTAAAAGCTTTAGCTGAGTTGGAACGTGCGCAGCAAGAACACTTCCGGCTATGGAATGAATCTAAATTACGTGCCGAACAAGCTAGTGATGAAAGTGGGGCAAAGAGCACAATCGAAAATGCTGAGAAACAACAGATCTCTACATTGACCAATAATCAAAATATTTATAATATTAGATCAAATATTCCAAACATAGAAAACGCAGAGATTCAAAGGACCCAGGCCGAAGTTCAACATCAGCCGTTTCAACAAAAGAGTTCTAATGAGGAGCACTTACGTTCAATTTATCAAGCAAAACCGATATACGAACAAAATATTCAAGACAACCAAGCATATGAAATAAAACAGGTAATGGACACCCCAGAAGTTATACGTGCACGTGAGGAACATTTACGGATCGTTAATGAAGCTATCTTAAGAGCTCGAGCTCAAGAACAAAAATCTCAAAATATTGATTTGGTTTTTAAAGCGGAAAAGTCAAAGTTATTCACAGAAAAGCCCACCTATGAATCTATGCAGCAACAAAATCCAATTGCGCAATCTCAAAAAATACAAGGTTCTCCTTTATCATCAAAATACAACGAAAACCAGTCTGTGATAGCAGAAACTCCAGAGGTTGTAAAGACACGTGAAGAACACTTACGCTTAGTCCACGAAGCGAACCTGAGGGCTCAACTTGTGGGGCAACAGGAATTGAATTATAAACATAAATCTGAAATCCCCCTCATAAAGACACAATATGAACATAAACAATCAAATTATCCAAAATCTTCGTCGAATGTGCAAGAAACTCCGGAAGTTGATCAAGCCCGGGCAGAACATTTTCGTCTGGTTAACAAAGCTAAATTAAATGGAAATCTAGATGAGCAAAAATACACACATTTAATTTTCCCAGCAAAAGAACAGCAAAAAAAAGCTGAAGACCAATTTGTAAAACAAACTGATGAGGTAGAACATGCTCGAGAGGAACATTTACGTATCTTCAGTGCCATTAAATCACAAGTCGAACAGGAGCAAGCTAAACAAAGCGATCGTATTTTTATAGATCCAGCTATGCAAAAAGAGCCAATATTAGATTATTTAATAGAAGAAGAACGTTTTCTAGAACTGGAACGTTTGCGTGAGGCAGAACGTTTGCAAGAAGAACAAACAAAATTGGAACTCGATCGTGAACTTGAATCTAAGCGTTTAGCTGAAGAAAAGCTGCAAATGGAAGCCGAACTTATACGTCTTAGATTAGAAGAAGAACAACGTCAAGAAAATGAACGTTTATTGGAAGCCAAACGCTTGAAACAGGAAAAAGAAGAACAGGAAAAACTTAATGATGGCGAATTCGAAGGCAAAATAATACAAAAGAACTTAGCTGATCAACAACTTAATAGTCCAATAATTATAAATACGCAACATATAAGTCCGAGTATAGAGCAATCTCGTAGTCAAGTTGGGCAACAATATGATATAAATCCATTCTTAAAACCTAATCACGTTTTAAATGAGCAGCCATTTAACCGCTTAAAACACTCAGTAAGCCAACAAAATGCAGTTCTTAAAGCTTCTGCGATACAAATTCCTACCAATATGTATCAACATAATCCTGTGTCCTCCCACAATGCTGCACAAACAATGGATGAAAACGTATCATCTATTCGTTACGTGCAATCTTCTCATCAGTCTACTGGCTCTAAACATCAATATATCAAAGATGACTATATTAAAAAGAAGCACTACGACAACACTGCTAGTTTGCAACCAGCTGACACGGCAGTGGCCCTAATTGCTTTGGAAAAGGCAACTAATGATCACTTTCGTGCTCATGAATTGGCTTTGGAACGACTACGTTTGGCAAGACTACAAAATCAAGAAGTAAAGGACTGTAACTAAATATTTTTCTTCATAAGATAAACGACCATGGAATGAACGTCCTCAATATTGTGGATAAACTAACAAGCATACGTTTACTGAGTTTTACTTTTTTAGTTCTCTAAAGAAATTTGTAAAAGATTTATAAATTTGAAATTGACAATTTAGCTTTAAGTATTTAAGCTTTCTTATAAAAAAAAAATAACACGCACATAAAATAAATGAATAATAGTTTAAAAAACTCAACTTGATTTTGATTTATTTACTAAATAGTTATAACGATATTTGTTTGTTTCCATTAAGCAGACAGTATTTAAAAAGTAAATGTCTGGAAACTGTTTTTAATACTTTTAATATTAAAAAAGTACTCGTTTGTTATAGAGTTCATTACCATTGCAAAAATCTTGATTTTCCATGCCTATCTATACATCTACGTATATACATTTACTTGAATGTATATCAAGATGAATTTTATCATGTTTTCAATTTATAAATAACATACATACATATGTATGTACATGTGTCAACTGATTTATTAAGCAGTTCGGTGAAAAACATAATATTGCATAGCAAAAACTGTGTTAATTATATGTGCAATCCGCTAAACGTATTGTTACCCAAGGACAAATCTGGTTGACTTTAAGTATTATCAGCTTATGATTTCATCTAAATCCAATACAAATTTCCCCCCAAAACTAAACACTAACACTAGTAAATAATAACACAAATGTAATTAACGAATTTAGGGGTGATCGGTCTAGTATTGGTCTAAGCTCCCGTATTACACAAATATGTTATATGTCAACATAAATCTTTTCACTAAATTCTGCGGATATTGTTCAATTATTGGTTCTAACGGCAGTCATCAAAATCCTCATACAACTGTTAAAAATATATTTTATTTTTTGGCTAAATCTTGGCACAAATAATCTTAAATTTAAAATTTTGTTTTGTAGGGTTTCTTACTTGGTTAATATAATAAGGGTGTAAAACAAGCGTACTTTTCGATGAGTATAACATACCGTCTGAGTTACTTAGAAGTAGTTTTCTAATAACAAGATTATAATGTGAAACGTAATAATTTATTTGTCAGATATCTAAAAAAAAATAAAAGCTGCATACATTTTGGCTTAAAAAATGTTAGGAGCCACTTAAATTAACTATTATGATTCTCATTTAGGTTAACATCCCAGCAAAAAATAATAGAAAATTTATAAGCAGTATATACTTATTATTGGCATACGAATGCGCTTCACAGTAAGCACAAATGTATTGCCTTTACAAATGCAATATTGTAAGGCAGAAAATGGTAAACATTTTTAATTTTTATACATTGCCTTACAGTAGTGCATACTAGAAAGCACTAATGTATGGCAGTGAGTAAAAAATTATTAATTTTATGACGAGAACCGAATATAAAAACATAAGAAATCAGAAACGAGAGCAAAAATACAGCTAAAGAAGCAACAATAGTCCATAATTTCATTACATATTTACTGCGCTGAAATAAACACTTGAAAGAAAATGCGCCAAAGTGGGACATCGCAAACAAATTTCATGCCATACGTAAGCAGGTTTGTAAGCAACAGGACCTTGACATTCTCTTACAAACCTGCTTACGGCGAAGCAGTACTTTTTGCTGGGATACTTTGAGTATCAATAATTATATTTTCGACGGATGTTTATGAATTTCATGACGGGTTTTAAACCGACTCTAAAGGTTTTTTCTAAGTGTTTTTGTAAAACGTAACGTACAGAAATAACAAACCTGAGTTTCGTTCTAAAAAAGCCGAATATAATACATTATTGATGCCCATGCAATCAATTGAATATTTTAAAAAGTCAGTAGTTATATAATATTTTAAAATTATTGTCTCATATAATTCCTGATTTATAATCTAACGGGATGCTTTATTTGTTGATAGTAAATAGTCACTGAATGACATTAAGCTAATGACTTCACAAAATCCCTATTTGTAAGGAAGCGTGGTAAGTACTTGCCTCCAATGACATCGCCGTGTTAAAGTAATGGGTTAATATGCGAAAAGGTAAGTAGTGCACTTACTTTACTTTATCATTTTAACTCATTACAAAGCAATGCAAGTTTTTGCTGGGTATGTACATGTGTACATACATACGTTTGTAGTTCATATTAAAAATAAATTTCTATTATATCTTAACTGAAATTAATTTATTTATATTGAAACATTTATAAAATTAGTTTTTGTGTTTAAATTCTAAAAGTACTAAATGAGAACTTTTTTTTATACAAAACACATGTGAGTTAAGCTGAATTCACCCATTGTGTCTTTGAATTGAATTAAAATTTTGTCCGGAAATTTTTTTTTCATATCGAGTTTCACAAATAGAGACGTCAAACTCAATATAAACAAAAATTTGTTCGAACAAAATTTTTGTTCAGACACAATGAGTGAATTCAGCTTTACTCGCAGTATCATACAACACAATACAAATTTGCAGATTTAAGAAAACTTACCCGCTCCATACATCACTGCTGGCCTGGCTAAAAACACGCTTCCTTGGTATATATCCAATGGCTATTCTGGGGAACATATGACGTAACATGTTTATAATTCAATAATTTTTGCAAAAAAAATCTAAAACAAAAAACAAAAATTGTAGAAGAACGTTGATACAGGAAATCGAAATATGTATATTTATGAATCTAAACTGAAATTGTCAGTTTCTTCCAAATATGTCTTACAGCCGTGTAACTGACAATTTCCCATGCGTAAACAATTTTTTATTGCCAGTTCACTGTTAGCACATTTTTAGGTCTGGCAACCTTATAAACAGAATCCTAATTTAGTTAAGACATAGACGTATTCAACGAATTTATGTTAAAACCTTCACCACGGGTGGCAAGGGTGGGGAAATCGATTTAGCCATGTCCGTCTGTCAGTCTGTTCAAATCAACTTTTCTCAGCCCCCCGATGTTCTACGGACTCGTTTTTGGTATCAAACTATCAGAAATTTCCCCGACATTCTTTATATTAAAAAAAAAACAAGTAAGAGCGCTATATTGGCTGTGCTAAATCTTATATACTCTTCACTACGTGTATTTAATTATGTATGTATGTGTGTATATGTATACTTATGTATGTACGTATGCATTTACATGTCCGAATTAATTAATGATATTAATATTAGTCCATTTACACATAAAGTTAGCTATGTTACATACCGTCGGAAAGGTTAATTTGTCTAGTTTCTCAGTATAAGTTTTATTTTCAAGGTTTTAGAAACACTCGCACACAAATAGGAAATAATTCAAAATAGTGCATTTGGTAAATATTAAAAAACCCTTGTCTTGAGGTACAAAATATTTTTTTTTATAGATATCCCACTCGCATCCCACTAAGCGACCACAAAGGTCTTAAAGGAAAAGTTCTAAGCTTTCTTTTGAGCAAAAAAAGGGCCCTTTTTGAATTTTTTTTTTTATTTTTAAAAAAAAATTTTTTTGGGAAAGATTGAAGAAATAGCTTTCTAAACTATTTTGGACAGAGCAATAAGCACATGGATGAGAAAAAACACCTGGTTGGCCAAAATGTCAAATTTTGACCCCCTCTAACTCAGAGAGTTCTTGACCGATCTTGTTGAAAAATTGTTTCTAAGCTTAGATAGTAGCTAGGATAGGACTAACTATGGTGCAAATTTCATCCCGATCGGAAGACATCGATTACAAAAGTTGGTCCACTTGACGTGAAATGACCCATATATATTTTTATAAATCATATACTTGTTCCTTTTTAAGATACATTTCGTTTGTAATTTCTACAATATTCATTTGCGACCCTACAAAGTATATATGTATATTCTGGATCCTTAAAGATTGGGAAGTCGATTGGTTGAAATCAAGTTTTCGTAGCTCCCATAGGTCACCCAGGGTCATATGTGGTATCAAATTTTAGAAATACTTTCGAGAAAATCGGTAATGAAAACTGGCAAGATCCATTTTATACCATTTTGCCCAAATGGGCCACACATGGTGAAGGTATATAAGATTTGGCACAGCGAAATATAGCGATCTTACTTGTTTTTCTGTATAGTTGTCCCTAGCTTATGTCTAGATATGTATGTATGTACATATGTACGTATATAAATTTGGTGTAGGGTATGCTAAGTTAAAACTGCATGTTTAAAATAGTTTATTAACTTCTAGTCCTAAGTAAGATGTTAAAAGCTACCTAACTAATAAAATCAAAAAATACATCGTGATATTTGCATATTCTTATTAGCAATGAGCAAATGCAAAAATATCGATATATTTTCAATGTTGCCGGTCGACAAAGGTATATCGATTTTAAAATACCGATATATCAATATTTCGATACTTTTTCTAAATTTTTAAAATACAGGAAAAACGAACTTTATATAACAAAAAGTAATTTTTTACTGATGTTAAAGGGTTAACATAGAAACAATTAATACAGAAAACTATATAAGTACATATGTGGTTAAACTACGCAAAAAGGCGCTGTAAAAATTTAATTGAACCAGTTATTATCAGATACTGACATAAGGAGCAATCTCTGTTTGATGTGTTTACCTGTCAAACGGCTTAAACTATCGGGTACTGTTAGGTTTACCGCTGAAGCAATTCTTTCCAAAGACATCGAGAAAGCCTGACAAACTAAATATTTAGGGCCGACTTCAGAAAGAACAAGCGTGAAATTCTGGACACACAACTTTACATGGTTAATGCTTTGTTAAAAATACGTTAAAAGCAAAATAATGTAATCGAAACATTAGCCACAAGTTATGCACAATAGAACAGCTAACGATCAACAGACCCTTAACTATAATCTTGTATATAAAAATTTTTATTTTGAAAATATGGGCTGGGCCGTTTGTTTCAGTGACCGCTCATTCTCGTTCAATTAGCTGAAATTAAACTGTTCGTTCAATCGTTCACTTTTGAACGACAGTACGTCAACATGCTATTTTTACGAATTCATTCTTTTTTTTAATTTGCTGTAAATAGTTAAATAATATTAATAAATTGAAGAAATTATTTAAAAAAACTGCATTATAACAGTCCATTTGATAAAAACTGTGACGAGAAGATTTTTTGACAAATTAAAAACATAAATTACAAAATCAGAGTTCAAAATATCGATATATTGCAAATTAAAATATCGAAGAAATATATCGATTAATAGTTAAAAATATCGATATATTAATATGCCCATCCCTAATATAAATGTATGTATAAATACAGTTTGTTTTTAGTGCTTTTGTTTAAATTCCAAATTGTCAACAACAACATTTTCCGAATTCCAGCGATATGAAACAAGATCAATAACACTCACCTGGAAATCAGTATTTGACGAACATACACAAACTCTTAAAGTTTTGATAATTATTTCAATTGTCGGTTTAAAAAACAGGTTTCAGTTGTTGTCGTTCCGTATCACCAGCTAACGGTAAATTGGCAAGAACTTGAAAAATAGTCTCTTACGTACTTAAGTATTTAAGTTTGTACATGTACAAACGTGTATTAACATTTGCGTAAAATATCCAGAAATATATCTCATTCACATGATACTGTCGACGCGTAAAGTGTAGGCGCTGCCAAGAAACACACTAACGTTTTTTTTTTGGCAGAGTTTAATGCTTTTTTGCTTGTACTAAACCTACATAAGTATTTTTGTCGTTTAGTTGTTTAAAATTTTTTGGGTTTCTGTCATTATACCCTTCACCACAGCTGGCAAGGGTATATATAAGTTTGTTATTCCGTTTGTTATTTCTACAATATTCTTTTGCGACCTTATAAAATATATACATACTAGATGGACCCGGTCTGCTTCGCTAGCCCAAATTGGTTACTCAAAGTTTCCCCTTCTCCCTTTCTACCACGTGAGTTTTATTTAAATCGGATCAGTTTTTTGCTTCCCATTTTTCCCGTTTTTATGCTTATACGTTTAAATTTCGAAAAAGTCCCGAAAACGTATTCTTTATTTTTAGAGAAGTAACAAATGTATTATAAATTATGTCTCTATGTTTATTGGCTTAGGAGTTATAAGGACCCCAAAAAAGTACCAAAATATAATTTTTACCCGTTTTTATCGTCTAGGCCCTCGAATTTGGAAAAAATACCAGACACCTGTCGGCCTGTGTTTTATGTAGAATACAATGCTTTTCAAATTTTGTTTGTATCTTGTCTAGTTAAGTAGATATAAGGTTACCGATTTTTCCCGTTTTTACCCCCTAAATATTTGAATTTCCAAAAATCCCTTCTTAGTGGATCTACATAACGTGACAGTAACCCACAGTTCAAATTTCAAGTCTCTAGTTCTATCCGGTTGGGCTGTGCGATGATGAATCAATCAATTAGTCAATCAGTCACCTTACTATTTTGTATAGGTATATACTTAGATGTATGAACGTATGTACTATCAGAAATATTCTCGGAATTCTTCCTATTGCAAATCAGTAAAGTTGGTCTTTTGGGTCATTTGAAAAATAAAATTGGACCAATTGGCTCAGAATTCGCAAAGCAATAGGCGAAAAAACTATATGGACAAAAACTTTCTAAGACTTTAATTATCTTTCCGACATGAAAATTCATGCATACATACATACTTACATATGTACAAACATACGTAAATACACTTATTATTGCATACCTACACGTAGTGAAGGGTATTAAGATTTAGCACAGCCGAATATAGCGCTCTTTCTTGTTTTTATTTAAATTTATTGTTGATTTTTAATTGATTTAATTTCATCTTCGGTCAATACCATTAGCAATAGCATTAAAAAAAACTCCGCTTACTTATCATCCGCAACCGGTTAATTTATTTGTCACCCAGCTAATCGCCATAACACAGGAGCACTGGCGTAGCTAGGTCAAAGGGGGCTAATTTATTTTTGTTTAAATTTATAAAAAAAAAACATATAAAATATAAAACCTTAAATTTAATTGAATTAAAAAAAGAAAATACATATAAGTATTTAAGTTAATCAACTTTTAAAACTTAAAGTATTGAATACAGAGAACTCCCAGAAACGTGATATAACTTTTATCGAAAGTGTTCACATTTTCGATTTTGTTTACGATTTACATTTACATTAAAATGCTTTTAACAATAAAATACATTGAAATTTAGTACATAAAACAATTAAATCCATTTTTTCCAAAAACTTTCTGGAATATTTGTGTATTTTTGGAGTAAAGTTATCATAAAGTTCTTGCGACTTACCAATTCCTAAATTATGTTATTTAATTCACAAAAGGGACTTAAGTTGAAAAACTTATGCATTAAATTTTATGGTAAACGGCAGTAAAAAATATATTTATTTTGAAATATTTTTTATGTGACTTAAAGTTTTTGTATGAAAAAGTGTTTAAATTAAAAATCCTGGGGGGGTTAAAATGTTTCTACGCCGGTGCATAAGAGAACAACATTTATGATTGAACTTAAAATATTGTATATGTATGTAAATACGTCATTTTTATGGCCTGGCGACGTTTTATTGTAAACGTCTCTTAATTTATTTTTGCATTAAAAAAACACTCCAATATTTGTTATCAGTTTTAATATTGGCTTTAAACATGTTGGCTGGAGATGGAAACGTGAGCAACTTTACACGTATGAGCATGTAAGCATGTACATACATATACACAAGGCGAATTCATATCAGGTGTCCTCAGTTTGGAGAGGATTTTGTTTATATAAAGTTTAACATTTAGCTCAACAAAAACAGAGAGAAATGTATTTTTTATGTAAGGAATTCAACAGTTACGTAGTCAAAAAAAAAAAAAAAAAATAATCAGCTGATTGACTGAGGCCACCTGCTATAAATTCGCCTTGCATATACACTTGCACGCTGAAACATGTTTTTTAAGCTCTCACTAATGTGCGCTCACGTAAGTGATAGCAAGTTTTGTTACAAGCTTGTATAATTCCGCTTATAAAATAATAACAAGGATAAAAGATTAAAATTGATTTTTAAGTATGTACATTATATAAAGATGAAAAACTTTGTATGTACATATGTTTGTATTTCAAAGCTGCCCACATCGATGCACTATGGTTTCAACGACCACTTTCTTTGGCTAAAATAATTTAGGGCGAAGTTCTTTACTGATTCTTATAAAACTTTGTAGAAACATTCGCAACCTGTGACGGCTAAATAAAATGAAAAAAAAGTGGGCAGCACCACGCCCATTCAAATGAACCCTTACTTTTAATGGACTTCCACTTAATCGAATCTTATGAAATTTGACACTCACATTAAGTTTCAGTGAATAAACAATATTATGAAAAAAGTGGGCCGTTTGACGCCCATTCAAACGAATTAATTTACTTACACAGGTGGCACGGGTATATATGTATATAATTTCTACAATATTCATTTGCGACCCTATAAAGTATTCTGGATCCTTACAGATAGGGAACTCGATTTAGCCTTGTCCGTCTGTCCGTGTGTTGGTTGAAATCAAGTTTTCGTAGCTCCCATAGGTCATCCAGACTTGTATGAGGTATCAAACTTTTGGAAATACTTTCGAAAAAATCGAAAAACTGGCAAGATCCACTTATAACCAGCTGAGATATAAGCAAAAAAAGAAGACTACCCCTTTTTTTACACAAAAAAATTATTGTATTGCAGCTTTGAGATAAATTAAATATATATTTAAAAAAATTGGACCATTTGCCCAAATGGGCCTTACATGGTGAAGGGTATATAAGATTTGCCCCAGCCAAATATAGCGCTCTTACTTGTTTAATATCACATTTGTAGCCTAAATGTAGTACAAATTCGAAAAATCTAATCCAGCAGTGGAGAAGGCTTATGCCTTATGCTTTAAATTTTGCTTGACTGTACCAAATTTTTAGAATAATAATCTTAAATGCCTCTGAAATCATTTAAAGTAGCGCCGCACACAGTACATATACAATATTTAAAATAAAAAAATCAGTGGTAACTACAATTTTAAACTTTTCCATTTCCATAGGAGATAGGCATGTATGTATGTACATTAGGGTGGCAGTTATTTTTAAAAATTGGGAATTTAAAAAAAATTACGCTCGTAAAATTTTTACATTTGGCCTAAAAAGTATATGGTTAAAATTTGAGA
>NDXZ01024304.1:4613-18004 GCA_003055125.1 Paykullia maculata | reverse complement strand
CTAGGCGCAGCATTTTTTAATTTTTCTTGTGTTGCTCGTATGAAAATCAGCATTTACTAATAAGTGTGTCTAATCTTTTATAGTACCTTAACGATTACGCCAGTAAAAAAAATATCCGCATTTAACGTAATGAGAAATACAAGGAACTTCGAGAGATGTGATAATCAGAATTATCAGTTCACAATTCTTAATTAAATAAAACGTGTCAAAATAATTTTGACATTAATTTGGGGAGATTAAATTCAAGCAAAATGGTTAACTAACATTGTTCTCTTCTTAATGTTTTACCAATATGACCTTCCTGGACTAAGTACTCAATACCCTAAATATTTACCCATGCTTAATACGCGTGGTAACTAAAGGTAACTTAAGCTAAAGTTAACAGTTAAGTGACCTAAATTTTTTTTTATTATCACAACTTCTATTTTAAATAAATTTTATCATTTTCAAATTGTAGCAATATTGGTTTCTATTTACAGCAGCTTTGAATAGTTGAAAAAGAAACAATGGCAACTTTAATATAGCAAATCTTACATTAAAAGTTAAAGGTAGGGCAATCCTAACTCTAGATTAAAGGTCACAGGAACTTGTATATATTTATAAGAAAAAACAATGGCCAGTAGAAAAAGATGTCAATTAGAGGATCATTTTACAGAAGCAGTAGGAGAGATATACATATTCATATGTATCTTTAGTTTCATTTAAAAAAGATGTTAAACTATTGAGTACTCGATTAAAGAAGTACCAATTAGTATTGAGTAGTCGAAAGTAAGCACTTTTTGTAATATTACAGATGGATATACGATGGATTATGTGGTATCACAGCTTAAAATATTTTCTTTTGTAGCTACAAAAAATCCAAGTCAACATTATTTGCGTTATTCTGGATTTCCAAAACCTAATGAAATTTTCAACCTTTAAAACGGACCGTGTTAGGCATAGTTATGGTAAAGCAAGAATTAATATAAAAAAGACACATACTTATGTATGTTGCATCATTATTTTGTATATTTATTAATGCTCGAAAAAATTTTAGTTTCTTGTCTTATTTTTTTTTTTGTTATTTCAAAAAAGTACCTCCCAAGAGAACCACCCATTACAATAATGTGGGTATTAAGACATTTGCACATTAATTTTTTTGATCGAACAAAATATTATGAACCAAAAAAAAAGACAAACACAACATTGAAAATGTCACACCCAAATGGAATAAAAAGAAATTGTATACAACATTAAAAATTAAGGCGGTTCTATTCTCAATATGTAGTATTTACTTACGAAAAATTTTAACTAATGAATTCTGTACTGGGACTAAAACTATTTGCTTACATGGAGCTCCTTGTTTGCTTTGGTATATTTGTTAAAAGAAAAATTGTTGTGTGAGTACTCAAAATTGGGGGACAGCCAAATATGGAACTCTTCCTTCTTCCGTTTTTTTTCTTCTTTTTTTATGCTGGTCTTTAGTTTAAAGGCACGCCAAAGATTCGTTCCTGTTAAGAAATTCAAATTTCTTGTCGTTGTAGTTTAACTTTGTGGTAGTGATATTCGACTTAATTCTTCGTATTTAAATTTAAATATTTTTTTTGTTTGTTTTTCGTTTTTCTCTTGGTGTTTTGTTTTTTAATAGAGCACAACAATAAAGCGAAGGAACCCAAAATGTAAATTGTTTATTAAAGTTTAAGCATGATTAATCCTGTTGATAATGTAGGAGGCGTATACAGAATTGTTATGTTTTTAATGAAGCACTAAAGTTAATTTTTTTATATTTTTCAATTTTTTGTTTTTCAATTTTTATACCCATAGAAAATAACAACCAACAACCAAAAAAAAATATGGCCTAAATGTGTTGTATTCATAAATCTTTTGCTTGTTGTTGTCATTGTCGTTGCTGGAAGTAAGTAGTAGTTATCAGTGTTAATGTTGGATTTGTGTACATGTGTTGGTGTGTCCAATATACGGATTTAATATTTGGTTCCGTTCATTTGAATATTAAAGAAGATGTTTTTTAAGCTTTATGTTATGTATGTATGTAAGTGAGGACACACGAATACATACATACATATGCATACATATCTATTTTTTGTTGTTGTTTCATTCAATTCATTTTAAAAATTGTTACTTCAGTTTTAATATCAACGTGCATGTATGTACATACATATAAATGTATGTAAATCTTTATGTATGTAATAGTGTCTGTATATGCCAGACCGGAAATGACGATTGTTTTAATCTTTTGAATAACAGGAAGCTCACACAAAAACATCTTATGATTTATATATGATTCCGGTTCTATGGTAAAATGTGTGCCTCTTTATTATATTTATGTACGTAATTCTTTTGATATATCGTTTGTTTTAAGCATTTGTAATTATGTGAAGGATGTGTTAGATGTCCTTTGGGGCAATTTAGTTTAGCGCTAAGAAAGTCTTGATAAAGCATTAAGAAAACTTTTAATTTCCATATTTCTGCTTATGCTTGGTATCTTGTGTTTGTTAAATTAATTACTTAAATTATTTAAACCAATATAAATATTTACAAGGATAAATACATATGTACATACATACATAGTTGGCATAAACTGTTCATGTGGAAAACGATTTGTGCCACTTAAGGCTTTTCAAGTAAATTCTAATAAAGTATGAAAAGTTATAAAAAAAATATTTGCTGACAGCATTAAAAACATGTGTGTTTTATTGATTCACAACTCAGTTATAATTTTTTTATTTATTACATTTAAAAGAAGAAAAAAAGAAACACTTGTGAACAAATCTCTTAATATTTGTAAGGTTAATGATAATTTCCCATCTACATAAAAGTACAAAAGCAAGATCTGAATTAAAAAGAATAAAAAAAATAGAAAACTACACTGTGCAACAGCTTTTTTACACTTGAAAAAAATCCATAATTTTTGTTATTATTTTTAATGCTTTTATTAATAAAATCATATTTTTGGTAAAGCTTATTTGATTATTGTGTAATTTATATGTATAAAAGAGTGAAGCTACTGACTAATTCAGCACTCTTCAGCCCAAATATAAAGTTAGAGACATCAAATTTCGAATGTGGGTTCCTATACCGATCTACAAAAAGGGACTTTTGATACTAAAAAAAATTAGATCGTAAAAAGGGGTAAAAGGGGAAAAATTGGTAACCTTAAAACTGCTAAGCAAAGCAAATAAAATTTTAAACAAGTAAGAGTAAGTGCCAAATCTTATATACCCTTCACTACGTGTTGGTATAAAGTAAGAAGTATATTTACGTATGTATATGTTTATGTATCTTCATATTCGAAAGGTGCTTAGTGTGTTAGAAAATTTGATTTCTTATTATATAAATTTTGCCCTTATTTTTTTAAAAGTTTCCAAATAGGCATGTCTTGTTCTTTTTTTTGCTTATATCTCGTTAATTGTCGAATTTTGGTGATTTTCAATAGGAAGAATTTCATTGATATATGTATTTGAAAATTTGATATCAGTATCGGTTCCGTTGAAAAATATAAGTTGATTTCAATAAACTGACAGACGGAAATGGCAAAATTAAAAATTTTCCAACAATGGACAACGATTTTATTAACATAACAAAAAAGTGCTATCTGCAAATGCGATTATTCATTTAAACAAGTTTTTGCTTCTCCTGTAAATTTTTTTAGAATTGTTAGAAGAGCGTTTTGTATTTTCTGTCACGACATACTTTTGCCACCTGGGGTGAAGGGTATAACAAGCGGACAGTTGCTTGGTACTGTTTATAAATTTGGTACTTTTTGGGGCTCAGTGTGTAACTACTTAAGCAATAAACATAAAATTATAATTTAAATTTCCATCGTCACTCCTCCAAAAAACAAGAGTATGATTCACCCCTTAGACAGCTGTTAGACTTCTTTCTTACATTAGTAGGTAAAATATTTTCAAATGGTTGTTTTAAAAAAAAATTATTCCAACAGGTCTTTAAATGGTCATGAATACAAAATTAAGAAGCCTCAACCACAATTAATGTGGGAGTCAATTGACTGATGTCCGTGTGCTGATCGCCTACATTAACACGTTGATTTTCACGTTTTTAAGGGTATAGAATTCGGTATAGCCAAATATATGCTCTTATTTGATTATAATTCTGTTGACTGGGCTATCATTTTTGGTAGTCGTGTTATCTAATATATTGTTTTGTGTCCCGGCAATCAATTGAAAATATAAATTAATTTGTTAAAAAGTACCACACATACATACATATGTATATCAAACTCGTCTTAAGAAATGATTGTAGCTGGTCTATTACAATATGTTAATATCGATCTTTCGATCTTTTTGACGCTTTTATTTAAGACTTTATTTAAATATTTCTACAATCAGGAATTTTTATACTTTTCTTTGTTTATCTTGTACATGAACATAATTTTGCTGTCTTGTAAACATTTAAAAAAATAAAAAGTGCTTTAACTATGTACATATATAAACATTTAACTTTATTAACAATATTTTTATATTTCACAAAAAAAAAAAAAAATTTCGAAAAGTTTAAAAACTTAAATACATTGAGGCCTCGATTGCCCTTAATTCGATTAACCCAGAAAGAAAAAGAAAATTTGTTTTCATCAATTTAAATTTTTTGTATCGACCAGCCGTGATTAGCTCTATAGTCCGAAATTTTGAGCATATTTTTTTCTATAACTATTGAACAATCAAACACAATGTAAATAAAGCAAAAAAAGGGAAATTCCCTTGTTTGCATACGATTAGTCGGAAACATATACAACTGTTCAATTTAATAAAATTAGTTGTTTTTTGCTAAAATTGGTTATTGTTCTTACACTGCTAAGCCCGTGCTACTATACGGCGCAGAGGCGTGGGCACTTACTCAAATGAATAAAGTTGTTCTGGTGGATTTATAAATTTCCCAGAAATATTGAATAGTCTCTTTCCGTAAATTTCGGTTTTCCGTTGAATCTTAAGCTTAAAACAAAATTAGTCAAAAAAATGTTTTTTTAGCTTTAAACTAAAAAAAAAATTATACAAAAAAATGTAACCAAAAACTGAATTACAATCTAAGTATAAATCATAAAGCATGAAATCATAAAGGCAATCGAAAAATGATTCGCTTAAGCGTCAAAAGGTAACTATAACAGAAAGGAAAACGTTTATTAAAACATAGCAAAAAAAGAAAAAAAAAAAATACAGGTTTAAATTTAGCAATCGATTTATGAAAATATTAAGTTCATTGCTGTGTTACCAAAGAGCTTAGCTATAATACCAATAGAAATACATTTGTAATGTAATCATAGCTTTGTTGCCTTTTTGCTTGTATGTGTATAAGAATAATCATATAGGATAACTATTAACACGGTATAAGCAGATTTAGGCTTTCTACTGATTTCAGTCGTTATCTCTTTTAAGGCAAAAATCTTAACTTGTGCTCTCCGTATATATCAAGGCTGGGATCTTAAATGTATAATGTGAGACCTACATAATTGGAAATCTTAATATTTTCAATCAAAATTTGTATTGCATTTGTGTGTGGCGCTTGGATAAGAATGTGATTTATTTAGATATTAAAATGTTTATTTATAAACATGTTAAGGTACATCAAGTCTCGCTAGTGCAAAGAAATCACACAAATTGTGGTAATATCTACATACATACATATGTATGTACATAGCTTTTTGCCTAATTTGCTTCTATCATCGATATACAAGTTTTGTCACAACATAGTGTTCGCATGGTTTGAGTTGAGTTTCCTCATACCACGTAATAATATAACCCCGGAAAAACAACTGTCAATTTTTCATTCCTATCAATACACAGGGGTAGACGTTGATGGTTTTTGTATAATGATGAATTATTTTTTGTTTGTCATTTTTATTTTTTACACTGAAATTTCTTACATACTTACATACACTAATGACGTTTTGTTTACCGGCTTTTGTGACAGACAAAAAGTTCCAATTTTTTTTTTTTATAAAAAAAAACACAATAAGTAAATTTCAAATATAAAATGACACATAAAATTACGTTTGATAACAAAACATTCGTCAGACCGTAAGCTTCCATAATAAGATTAATAAATAAAGTATATAACTGATGAGTTTACATAATGATATATGTACATATGTGTGCATGTATGTATGTATGTATTGCTATATTTATACGCTAGCGGTTTGTAAGATTATTGGTAAATATATAAGGTATATTACTTACAGAAGCAGTCGTGCTGAATGTCAAAAATACAATTTCAAACTCTTAAGAGCGCTATATTTGGCTGTGCCGAACTTTATAAGCCCTTCGAAAATGTAAAGGCATGAAAAAAATTTTGACTTTTAAAAAGTCGGTTCATACCCACCCTAATACTAAATATTTTTAAATAAAAAGTCACAAAGTCACAACTAGATTTTGACGTGGTAGTAAAACACTATTAAGGACAGAAATGTAACCCTTACAGAGCCATGAGCAGTGGTATGCAAAATGTTATGATCGGACTAAAAATGGCGACACAGTGAACAAAATACTAAAAGGACGGTATTTGTAGGCGTGGCAAAAAATAAAAAAAATATTTTTGTAACTGTTTTTACATTATCTTTAATCCTAGGGGGTGACTGGCACAATTTTTTTTCGAAGCACTCTAATGTACAAACATTTTAAAGAAACTTTTTTAATTTGATTCTATTATTGAATGTAATATTTTGGAAAATATTTTCCGCCAGTAAAAAACAGTTATGGGAGGTACCATTCCTGAAGTCGACATGCTCAATAGTTTCGTAGATATATCAGCAAACATATTTTCATTATATAAGAGTTGTCCAGCCCCCCATTGATCTACCCATTTTTTGTCCAATAAAAGTATTATTTTAAAAGTGACCCACACCAAGTTTGTAGTCGATAGGATTAAGAGACTTATATATATATCTCATTAAAACTATTTCCTTTGTATTAAGACAGCTTTGCGCCTTGCTTTGATTTGAGATATACGTTCAAATGTGTTCCTTCTCTGTATTGAAGTTATTTAAAAAAAATGCTCCACACAAAGAAAAACTATAAATGTTATGGCCTTTGGCTGCCGAGAGAAAAGCAAACAGAATCCTTATATCATAATATGTTTAAAGAAATTAGTTAAATTACAGTTAAACTGAGCATTGTTTATATCTTGAGGGTGAGAGGATGGTCAAATAATGAAAATTGATAAAAAATGCTAGAGTTTGTAATGATGGTTGCATACAAGATTTGGAAACTGATGGTAAAACACCAGATGTTCAAATATTAGTGGTTAAAGATTTAAAGCAAGAAATCAGATCGTGCATTTTCAACATATTTTAAAGAACCTCAAACTTGTCATGTGGTAATAAATACTAATCTCTTATACCTCGTAAAATGCCAGTTAAATGAAGGCTTTAATTAAAAAAAAAGGGGAAATAAGATTTTACAAAATCAAAAAGGAGGCATAGAACGCTTAGAATCTTCACTAAAGGCTCTCGAATTTACTATAAAACCGGTAGACGGTTGTACGAAAACTTAAAACTGCGTTATAAAATTAATTGCTTTTAGAAGAATTAAAGTAAATAAAATGGGATGGTGGTGGCCTGTACCGGGAATGTTGTTTTGCTAGCGTCTGTCTAATCTGTTGATTAATATTTAGTCACTGATGCCAAACGACAATGGCTAGTAACACAATTTAGTATCACCTTATTATTAAAATTAATTGCTTCCATTGAACTGCAGACACGGTGCCAACGTTTGATAGCCAAATTCAAGACGACCTGCTCGGTAAGCAACCAGCCAACACCTGTATGTCGAAGAAACGACAAATGGTCCGAGAACATTGCTGCTGTCCGTAAAAATGTGCCAGAATACCTAAGATAGTGTCTTTTGTCAAAAAGGAGTCATAAGACTCCACTTGGCAGTTTGCGAGCAAACTACCATGTAAACTAACCTGAAGTAGTCAGCTTCTTGCCGTGCACTGAAACTCGGCCTTTCGCAGACTTTAACTTGGAGAATTTCATTTAGAAACTTGGGCTTGCACTTGTGCAAGATCCAACTGGTTCAGGCTCAAATTTAATGACCATAGACAACGCAGTTACATTAAATATGTAAAAATCAAGTGCAACAAAAAATCAAGTATATTTTTTTTAACAGCAAAGTTTTTTAGACTTAAATGTTAAACTACAAGATATTACTTAAGAACAAATTATATTTGAAAAATTACCAAACAATATCTATTTTAACTACAGAAATAGTGTGAAAGAACAAAAATGAAAACATAGAACCTGACAACACAAGATAATCGAAATGCTAATTAGCTTGTAGGAGAATTTGGAATTTAATAAGCAAACTCAGACAACGTGTTCAAGCTACAAACTATTTATATATAAATAGTTTACTTAAACAAATCTGGAAGTGTTTGAAATTATGTGCTTTGTTTTATAATTGTTTGCGTATTTGCATGCTGTTTAAATACTTTTATAATTTTCTTATTTATATTCAATTAAATGTTAAATGTATTACTCCAACAGTTTCATATCTTTCTCCTGCCAATAAAGGTGGAAATTTTAATTTATTTATATATTTCCTCTAAAGACAGTAAAGAACTCTATGTTTTCTTAAACTTAGCATCCTAAAACAAATAACTCTTCAAATTAATTAATTAATCTTACATCGTTTAAACATGGAGTTGAAGAGCGAATTGTTTAACTTTACGTAAACACTATTAAACTTTGTGAGGTGTGTCACATATTATATGGTAATTAATTTGATTGTGCTATAAACATTATTAGAAGCTCTGTTTGTTGTAGATTTATTAACTACTTTCACACATTTAATCTAACAAAATGAAAAATTATTTTTAAACTTTGTTTAAGATTGGAAAGACATTCCCCACTAACTGTGAATAAATAAGTCTTTACAACAAAGTTTTAAACTTATTTCCTGTCACATTGATTATTAAACACGGTTTTGTTCCCAGTTATGCTATTGACGTTGATAAATATTTTGAAATAAATAAACAAAAATTAAGTTCACTTCCTACTTTCAGCACTTTTCAATAATAAACGGAAACAAATATTCAATAGATGTTATGGGTACGATATTGACAAAATATAATTCTATTAAACTTTTATAAGAAGTGTTAATTTCGAACGGAATGTTAATGTTGTTTCCTTAACCCCCCCACAAACACGTGTTGACCATCAACACACGACCCTAAAGAATCATAAAAATAAAAACCAACAGCAACAGCAACATTAACACACAAAAAAGAAAAGTAAAAATGATAAAAATAAATAAAAAAGAAAGTAACATAATAAATAAATGAATTTATCTATATCATCACCATCGCATACACATACACAGTAAATGTACATACATACATACACACATACATTCACAGCACAGTATCAGAAACTGACAACACGGAAACTGACACCGTGGCCACTTATTATCGCCAAGACAATGAATGGAAAATAACAGCAGAGAACAACAACCAAGAAAAGAAACAGGAAATAAAAATAAACAGACATAATTCATAAACACGCGAAGCAAAGGATCTTCCGTTAAGAAAATTAAAAATGTTGACGTGTTCGAAAGAGAAAACAAGAAGAAGGAAGAAAAACAACCAAATTTTGTACAAAATCAAAAGAGTTTCCGGCTTGAGTAACAAGCAATTTTTATACGCTTTTGTCCCCAATTTTTGCCTTTTTGTTTCCTTCTTGCTATTGTTGTTGGTTCAATCGAAACAAGAAGTGTTATATTCAGCAGAAAAATTTGTATTATCGACAAGAAATCACAGAAGCAGTTAAATTGGAAATAGTATTGGCTTTAGAATAATATCAAATAATATATTATATTAAAAAAAATATATATACATATATATAAACACATATATATATGTATATATATATGTACATATGTATGTATGTGTAAATAAAAATGAAATAAAGATCGTAAATTGTTTCCAAATCATTGAGCATCATCGACACCACCAACATTAAGTAAATTTAAAAGCAAAGCGTTAATACTTACCCAGCAAAAACTTGCATTACTTTGTAATGAGTTAAAATGATATAAATACAGTTGTTTCACTACTTACCTTTTGGCATTTTAACCGATTTCTTTAACACAGCGATTTCATTGGAGGCAAGTAGTTACCCCGCTCGCTTACAAATAGGGACTTAAATAAGTCATTACTGTTCTCGCTTATAAATAGGGATTTTGTGAAGTCATTACTTTAATGTCATTCTTTTTAGATATTTCATGAATAAGTTAATACATTTCACAATATAAACTTTTTATCAGAAAACTACTTCTTAGTAATGCAGACGGTATGTTATACTCATTGAAAAGTATGTTACGGAGTAAGAGCAAGTCTTTACCAGGTTTTTGCTGGGTATTTGTACAAATGTTTGCATGTATGTTCGTAGGTTCATTTAACCTGTCCTTTACGTGAATTTTAATTTAAAAAAAAGCATACAGACATACATTTATATATATCGCTCAATTGTTGCAACAACGTCATTACTCAAAATATTTAATTTTTCAGAAGACGCATGTTTAGTTTTTTTATGCCGATGTATTTTTTTTTAAATTTTTTAATGCAAATTGGATTATGGGCTTAGTTGTCACTTTTTTAGATATTTATCGATGTTGATCATACAAACGATAAGGCACAACCAAAATAATACATTATTGCAAGTAATAGACAAGACCTTGTCAGTTATGTGCTATTAACTCGAAATATGGATTTTTTGGATTATGACGTTGTTGCAGCAAATCAGAGATATGTACATACATTTGCGACGAACTTAAATATAGCTTAAATCGATATCCTATAATATATATCTTTGGGGATTCTGGGCCAATTAGTTCGATTTCTATCAAAAATGTCTATAGTTTATACCAAACCTGCAAAACAATATTTTTTTTGGTGTAAACAAAAAAAAGGTGGTCGTTTATTAATAGATATTGCCAGTTTTCTATATCGATTTTTTCAAAAATATTTCTAAAAGTTTGATACCACATACAACTCTGGATGACCTTTGGGAGCTACGAAAACTTAATTTCAACCAACACACGGACAAAAAATAATTATTGTTTTGCAGCTTTGAGATAAACTAAAGATATAATTGAACAAAATTGGACAATTGAACAAAATGGGCCACACATGGTGAAGGGTATATATGATATGGCCCAGCCAAATATAGCGCTCTAACTTGAAATAAAAATAGTTTTTTGCAACAACTTCCTTGCAAAAATTGGTAATGACTTGCTCTAGCTTTAAAGCATACTTTTCAATGACTACTTCATATTGTTTCTACTACGTAAAAATTGTCAGATAAAGACTTATTTATTACCGGATATATCAGTAGCTATTTTTTCTCTTATTATTTATTTTATAATCTTTTGTCATTCTGACTGCTAGCATTTGGTTTGCTTGGCGATTGATAACTGATAATTAGTTCAGTTAAAAAAAAAACATGTAACACAACGTGCTTACATTTAATTAAGTGATTTATTTTTATCAGCGTATTTTATAAAAGTGTTATTTGCCGGCGATTGTGAACTACTTGGAATAGAATCAAGTTTTCCTTGCTGTACAATTCTGGTTATTAAGTCCTGACGCCGAAGATCCTTTATTGCTTTGAATTTTAGGACACTCACCTTATCTAGCTTTATTATTTACTTCACCACCTTCACCAATTTAATTGCACTAATTTCAAATATTGAAAGTTTAGTAAAAAATATTTTAGCTACAGCTTTTTTGTAGTGATGATTCTTAATTTTAATGTTGAGTTCATTCAAATTTAAGTGCACTGGTGCACTTTTTACCCTTTTAAGTCAACCCTTTCTGGTAATGATTCCAATTGTTCTTTTTTAGTTTTCTAATTATCTTTTTTCTTCTTTAACCCAGAACACACGTTTCAATAATTCTTTTAATTTATGAATATAGTTCTTTATGCTTCTTGACTTTTAATAACTTTTGCAATACGTATAAAAAAGACGTTTAATATTACACCCAGAAAAATACTTTAATTACTAGTATTTCTGCAATAAAAGTAAGAAAAACGTATAAAAATTATACATGTTTGAAATAACCGGCTCTTTGTGTTAAAAAAAAGTTTATTATTCAATGCAAGAGTGCAGAGTAAGGCAATACACTTAAATGTATATAATATTATCTTAATAATAGTAGATTACAAGCGCATGTCCGAAATTTAAATTTATCCCTAACAATTTAGTAAAACTTATTTGAAAATTATTTTAAAGTTGGCAGAAAAAAAAAATATTGTAATATTAATAATATAGAAAACATTAAAATATAGAAGACACAATTATAAATAGTATTTCTTTTATTTGAAGGCTTCATTCATTTTATTTGCTTCAATTGCTGCTTTGGGCCATCGTTAGTAGTAACCAAACAGTATTGAATGAATTTTTGGGTCTTCTAGCAGTGAAAACAACTGTGAAAAAAAAAGAAAAGAAAGAGAAATATTGCTGGTGGAAATGTGAATAATAATAAAGTGTACAATTTAAACACAGTCATACATTCATTTAACTGTGGTACATAATGTCAATTGCAGCATTTGGCTAAAATGAAATGGACGTATGAATTTATGTGTGTACGCTTATTGTGCAAAGACGTAACGTACAACTTGCATCCCTAAGCAATTTCCGTTTATATTTAAACGAAAATGACGAGAAAGTAGGTATGTACATATGTATGTATGTATGTGTGGGTGTATATAAATGTAGGAAAACTTTTGAAAGGCCATGAAACCAACACCCACATAAAATAGAGAAATAATACGAATCCTGTTTGCCATAGCAACCAACCCACAATACAGAATTAAAAACATACGTGCGAAAGTAAGTATTGCTGATGATGTTGCTTTTGGATTGGTTTTGGTTATGCTATTACTTACAAATAGAAAACCTCTGAAGCATATTCCATTCCATTTCCTTTTTTAACACACATTCATACCAACATAGCATCTTACAGAAACATGTGTATGGGTGTGTGTGTGTATGTATGTATACAAATTCAGTTATTCATGTTTAGACCTTTTTCCGTTTTTGATATCATTTTCAATTATAGACCATTTGTGTATCTTCTAAAATAATGTTAACAACAACAACAACCAACACCAATACTAAGTGGAAACTATGTACATATGTACTTGTATGTATGTATGTATGTATGTTAATATTACTGAGTTCATTCCTTATTGTAATTTCGTTCCTAAATTAACATGAATTTAATATGAAATGTGTTTTATAATTCTTTACAAAATTCTTAATAAAGTTGTTGGTAAAACAGAAGTGCTTATCCGCACGAGTGTTTATCTAAATATGTAGATATATTTTTAACTTTTCTTTTTTTGTAAATTTAGTAACTGTCAAAAACAATTGACATCCCTT
>NDXZ01024284.1:0-15113 GCA_003055125.1 Paykullia maculata | reverse complement strand
TGAAGAAATTACAAACGGAATGACAAACCCATATATACCCTCACCACATGTGTGTGTGTGAAGGGTATAAAAAGACAAAAAACCAAACCAAAAAAAGCTTAACAAAAACAACGGTTACAACAGTTGGCTTACAACAAAAAGAGCTGATTACCAACAAACTATTGACTTGAAATGGCAGTGACTTGAGAAAGCTTAAAATAATACGAAGAAGCAAAACAAAAAAAAATAAATACAATAAAACAATTTTCAAGCAAATAAAATTAACATGAACTAGTTTTTTGCCAGAGTCTTTTGTTTGATAATGAGTCCGTAGTGTCAGCTGTCAAAGCGTTGCCATATTAATATATTTGATTTAACTTAAACTATAAATGAATAACAAAAATAAAATGTTTTCAAAAATGATTTGCGTTATTGTATAAGAAAATATATTTAGGATATTAGGAATTTTAAAAGTATATGTAAATGAATTAAATAAGATTATTTATTATTTTTATATTTTTCGGTACAGCTGGGTTGAGCTCGTTTAAATAATCGCTCTTGTCATCTTATAAATTTTAATTGGTTCAATAGCAATTCTTTACTTCGCTGGTTTTGTTCAAATGTTAAGTGTTTGCTTATTGTAAATATTTTAAACATCTTCATCAAAAGAGAGGAGATATTTTATTCAAAGTTCTGAAATATATGACTGCAAATAGCACATATTGTACTATTCCTGTACATTCTCCAAAATAAACCATGACAAACTTCTTGAAAATACTGCTTATTAAAATTAATACTGACTGTTTATTATACCCTTCACACATGTGGTAAGGGTATGTATAGGTTTGTCATTCCGCTTGTAATCTCTACAATATTCATTTGCGACCCTATTAAGTAAATATATTCTGGATCATTTTGTAGATAGGAAAGTCGATTAAGCCATGTCAGTCCGTCCGTCTGTCTGTATGTGTGTATGTTGAAATCAAGTTTTCGTAGCTCACCCGTAGGTCACCCTGAGTTGTATGAGGTCACCCTGAGTTGAATGAGGTATCAAACTTTTGGAAATACTTTCGAGAAAATCGGTATTGAAAACTGGCAAGATCCATCAATAACCGGCTGAGATATAAGCAAAAAAAGACGACTGCCTCGTTTTTTTCCCACAAAAAAAAAAATTTTTTTTACACAAAAAAATTATTGTTTTGCAGATTTGAAATAAACTACAAATATATTTGAAAAAAATTTTACCATTTGGCCACACATGGTGAAGGGTATATAAGATTTGGCCCAGGCAAGTATAGCGCTCTTACTTGTTTTTGTTCTACTCTTGGTGAAGTTCAGCAATCTCTATTATTAAAGAAAATTCTTTTACGGGTTTTAAAAAATTATTTAAAAATAAAAAAAATAAACTACTTTTAGCAAAAACTACAAAAAATTCTTTTTGCGATTTTTAACTTCAAGTTTTGCAAATTGGTTCAACAATCTGACAGCACTGGTGTTATCTGTTCGTATCATGTGATTGTAGGAAAGTGCACTTGCAATTAAAGTCTAACAACATTTAATAATTTTTCTTAAAACAGGGTTGGAAAAGCTAACACAATCCAACAACAAAAAAAAAAAAAAACTTTTGATATCTATAAATTAAGAATAATATTTAATTCTATTTTATAAACAAAATGTTTAGGTATGTTTAAAGAATAACTCTCAAAAGAGAAGGTTTTTATGGACAATATTTTGAATGTGGTTTTTAAATAAAGTTTGAAACATCTGTTATATGTCAATGAAAGCAGTTCTATTGTTTTTTTTTTATAAATTTTCTATTTTTTTTCTATCACTTTGTTTGGTATGGTCAGTCATTAACAGATTGTTGACCACAAATGATCGTTACCCCAAGCCATACGTTTGATCATTTGTGATGTAAAGGTTTCAATGTTTGTCGTAACTTTCATTATCACTCAACTAGTAAAATTCTGTTAGTTAAAAAGATGATATTTACATTTAACAAGAGTAGAATCAATAGCATGTTTCAAATGGAGCCAACGCTAAGCGAAACCGCATAAATAAAACACACAAAATTTTGTACATTTATATACATACATACATAATGTACATATATTAGGTAACATTTAATTGTATATTATACATACGTACATATGTATGTAAGTATATGGAGAAACTGAGCTTTAAGTAGATAAGTATTGTAATTTGATCCAAATTTGTTTTACCATCTCTGCCCAACAATATAAAAGGTGTTATTGACTCTCAAAAAGTCTCCTATTTGTCTACAGCTCTTTTAAGTCTTTGACTCTCCCAAGAGGTAATTAATAGTGTTGAAAGTGAAAGTATTAATCAGCTGTTGTTGCTATTGTCGTTGGCATACGAACTAGTGGAGTCCCCCAAGGTCTGCTGTTGTCGATGCAACTAAGGTTTAGGTCGTTTTGTACTTTAATTAATTTATTTTTATTTCAAAATTAACATGAGTACATTTGTATGTATGTATTTATATTTGTGGAAACTTAATACTACTTAGTTTATGTGGGTTTATGGGGTTTCTGCTTAATTATGATACGCTTGACAATCTTTCAAAAATTTCTTTAAAATTTACACGCCCACTTTTGCTTAAAGATTTCTTTTGTATTTTCATTAAATAATTATTTAGGGAAAAGCCAACATGATTAAAGATCTTGAAAGCAGCTTAATAATTGTGTTGCATGCTGTTAAATTGGTATGCGTGCGAGAGTGTTTTCTTGCAACATACATACATATTTATTCATTTAGACATAAAGTTTTTTTCCTACAAATTCGGTTAATTAGCAAAAAGGAAAAAATGTATATGCATATGTTTTTATCTATATAAGTATGTTTGTATGTAAGTATTCTTTTTTATGATGATCAAAATATATCATCACTTTGGCTTATGAGGCTTGATACGTTTAATAGAGTCAATACTGGATGGTCTTCAACACGAAATCAGTAGCACAACAGCATTAAATGCTCATGCATAAACTGTAAACAAATGCTTATTAAGTTAATTTTGGATTTTTTCATTTAAATAGTAGCAGTGTAGTTAAAACGTTAGTTGAAGAATTAGATTTGTTTTCGTTTTTTTATAAAACGGAAAGTGTTTTTGTTGTTACTATAATTGACAGCCTAAATTCACTCATATGAACAATTATCGTTTTCTTACTGTTGTTGTTGGTTTTTGTTAATTTTTTTTATTGTTTTAAACTCACACTTTCAGAAAAAATATTGTGAGTGAAAAAAGCGTAACAAATTATTATGGGAAATAGAAATAAAATTATACAAATAAAAGGCTTTAAACGAGTTAATAGGGGGAAAAAAATAAAATTCTAAAGAAAATTTTAGGTGAAGTTTAAGCGGTTGACTGAACTCAGTTTAATTTTTAGAATTCTACAAAAAGCAAATCATTAAAAATTTGCTTAAAAATTTTTTTTTAGTTGTTCATATGTACTTTAATTAATTCATTTTTTTAGTGAGAGAACTTAAAAAAATATTTCAGATATTTTATAGATAAATTATAGAAAATTAAAATAAATTATCATAATTTTATTTAAAATTCTTTGTGAACGGAAAATTATTAGCAAATATGTTATTATTATAGAAATTTTCGAAACATTGTTTATGGAAAATTTTTTGTGAAAAAAGGAAAGCCAACAATTTTCTAATAATAATAATTTATCTTAAATTTTTTGAAATTAGAAATTATTAAAAAAATGTATATACATACATAGATACATATGTAAGTATGTATGTATGTATATAACAAATAAATCGAAAATTCTCTTTAAATTATAAATTATAGAACATTGTACATAAAAATTCATTTAACAGTCTATAGATGAAGATATTTTTTTTTTAATTTTCTACAAATAGTGAAATTCCGCTTCAAATAAGTGTAAAATATAACGAAAAACTTTGTTTCTTAAATTTTAACAAAGATGAAAATTTATCGAACACAGGTTGTCCCCGTGTAAAATATCTCGTTGCAATATTAATTTATTTCATCAACTGCAAAAAAGTGATTAAACAAACATTGGCCGTCCAATACCAACTCGTTCAAATGTCAATATTAAAGGTGTGGATGAGATTGTTGGTAAAAGTTTAGGAAGATCAATTTGGCATCATGGACAATAACAAAAAGCTCATTCAAAAACATAAAGCTGTCTACCCACTAAGGACCAGTATCTGCACGCTTACAAAGATTAATTTATACAAAAACTTTAAGTAAAATCATCATCAAGTAAAAAAAAATAAAAAGTACCAAAAAAGCTGAAAAAGTATTTTTTTGCCCCTGTTTACCCGAAATGTCAACTTTCTTTATCCCAATATCAATGTTATTTAAATTGTTTTATTTCATATTATTTTTTAAATCTGAAGGAACCTGTGTTTCAAATTTTTTTCCTAATCGGTCGAGTTATTTATATTAAACGCAATTTCCCGTTTCCCCCTTTTTATTACTTTTTTAATCCCCAGCCAAATGACTTCGGTAATGTGTCATTGAATCATACTTTTTCGAAAATGAGGAAGTTTAAACGAGTTTCTTCTACCTATATTTTACGAAATTGATGTGGTGATTTGTCATGCATTTGGAGACTTGCAAAAGCAACTTATTTTAAATAAATTCATTGAAAACAAAACGAACTTAAAAAAAAGATGACTTTATTAGCTTAGCTTTAATTTTGTTATGCATATATACTTTATTTTAGTGCATTTTTAATTTTATTAGCTATTTTCGAATAGTATGTACTTTAATATCATTTACTACCAGTTTGTACAATAAGGTTTTTGTTCATAACTTTGTCATGGCAAATCAAAGGCAGCGGGCATTTCGCTGTTGTTTTTTTTTTATTTTACAACAAAATGTCAAACAAGCAGCAGATTTAATTGCAATAAAATCAAAAAAGCATTTTACATAACAATTTTTCACACTTACGTTTTTGTAGTTATGTTTTAATCTTATTTTCTTCGCTTTTTATAAGTTTTATGTTTTTTTTTGTATGCGTTTTATTTCTGTTTAGATAATTAACGCACACTTACTCTTACTGCCCATGAATTATTTTAAACAGCAAGAAAAATAACTATAAAAATAATAAAAAATAAAAACAAGAAAGTTAAAGTTGGCCAACCCTGATACTTTTATTCCCTACAGTATTTATAATAATAGATTATTTTTGCTGCCTTTTTATTTTTATTTCAACATAAGACATTATAGTCAGCCATAGTCTAATTCTGTGTGCATATGTAAGAGCCGAAAATTTTTTCTGAAAAAATTTTTTTTTACCAAAAATTGCGCTTTTTTTTTAAATAAGCAATTACGGAATTATGTAAATAAAACGAATCGAGTTTAAGCATCGGCCAACAATGTTATATATCGAAATGTATTTTTAACAACAACATAAATAATTTTTTTTTTGCATTGAAAATAAAAATTTTCAAAAAATTGGTTTTTGTGGAGAGTTTTGTTTGCCAATTCTTTTAAAAAAATTCAGCACTTTTATGTTATCTTGTAAACCATTTGTTAAAATTAGTTTGAATGCTATAAATATAATAATTGTAATGTTTATGACCTAATGGCACAAACCTTTTAAAATAAATAACTAGGGGCTTTACTCGTTTAAATTTAATTAAAGTAAGCCACAAGAAAAAGTCAGAGTAAAGCAGCTGGTTATTTCCTTTTGTTAATAGGCATTTCGATTCATTCAAAAGCAGGGCTGTTGTATGCCCCATATAGTTTTTAGCAGGACAATTCTTATTCTAGTGCCACTATACAAGTCAAAACGTGTTTGGAAAACAGCTAATAGTTAGAAAGTTTTAGCTTACCCGCCTGATAGTCATCATCTAGCAAATATTCGTTTCGATCCATTTAGAACCAAATTGGCTGGAATACAACTCACTTCAGTCCAAGGTACTAAAAATGAACAGTGTTTTCTTTGCACCGAATCATAAAATCTTCTTGATATTTTCAGCGTTATTTCTGACCGAGTAACTGTTTTCAATTGTAATGTTTGCACTTTTTCTCTAAGTGTACTTTTTCAAACCCATTCGCCAGGTTTACATACATATACATATGTATGTATATATATTTTTATTTTTTTCAGCTTATGCATAAAGTTACGTAGTAACGCATTAACTGGTTTTCCTATGACCGACTTTATGACCGACTTCATTGTTAAGTACAATAACTAGATATCAGCTGATTGCTACACAATTTCTTGCTTTTTTTAATGCTTGTGGTCAGCAACAAATGACGATTAAAAGCAACAGACAAACATGAGTTTAACTATGAAGATGATTACGACTACCATAACCTACGTTAATGTTTAAGTTAATAATTATATTTTCATGTTTTAACCTCTTATTTAACGTTGCGGGTTTTTTTTTTTGAACATTTTTAGTTTGTTGATATATTTATGTTTAAATCAATTAAGATAAAATAGATTTATTTATTTTTGTTTATTTTTCCTTTCTTTTATTTTCATTTACACATGAGTTGGCTTGTGAAATACTAACAAAAATGTGAATGTGTGTTTATACGTGTAAGTTTATTTCTTGCTAACTTATTATTAAAAAAATAATTATTTATTTGTGAAGTTTATTAAACCTAATTATGGTTATATATTATTTTGGTTAAAACAAATACTTTTGCATCTATTATTTTTTCGTGCTAGTTAAATATTTTCTTTAATCAATATTAATTTGTGTGAATAGTAACGTCATAGACGTAAGATGTAAAAGTAATTAAATAATTACTTTAACAAATGAATGTTAAATATATGGTTAACATGTCTACTAATACATATTGGATCAGATAGATATTGGCTTGGGTTTTCTTTTTTGAAGTAAAAACTAAGATGTAAAGTTTGACTTATGTGATGTTAATAATATGGTTAGAAGGTATTCAGGATAATTTATGGTTTTTTTAATCAATTATTTACGCCAGAGGGGGGTTTAAAAAATTTCTTTAGCGACTTGTTATTACTAAACTATTGAAATATACTCGTTCCTATGCTGCAATTTTTTTGCTGGTTTTTCTGCAATTCCAAATTCAGTCTAGAATTTAGTTAATTTTCAACGTTTACTTTGAGGCCAAGGAGTTGGCTTTAAACCGATTATCAAACAATTTCGCTTACATTTAACTTATTTGTGGAAAGTTTACCTTTGTTTCAATATCATAACAAGCGTTAAGTTGATTTTATTGAGTGGAAACCGTTAAGCAGAAGCAGACTTGCGTTTCCTAAATATTATTAAAATACGAATATTTATTTTAATTATGAGGATTCAAATCAGGATTTTTAGAGGACATTTGTATTGGAATTAGGTAAAAAGATGTATTGAATATATTTTTTTTTTTGGATCAAGGGTACATATTCTTGATCCAAAAAAAAAATTGTGCCTAACATTTATTTGATCTATATTTATATCTATCTATATATATATCTGCATGTTTACCGGGATTATATGTATTTATGAAGGTTAGCTATATAGAAAAAAAGTCAGGCTGGCCAAAGGTAGCACTATTCGCTAACCCTTTAACGTACTAAAGCCGGCTTCACACTATTCTACAAGTCGTAAGATTTTCATTGGATTTTGATAGATCAAAAAAAAATGAGTTTTGGTTTGATTTTCTAATAATCAAATAGAAAATTTTGTCATTATATTTTGTGTCTGCACTATCCCATTTCAAATAAAATGAAAAGAAACACATCCCTGATACACTGAAAAATCATACGTATTTAGAAAAATTTCTAAGAATAAAATGGTGAGAGCCATACGTCAGAATTGTCTTCACACTATAATATTTTCTCATTTTATTTTAGTTTTTGACATGTCTTATATTGCGAAGTAGCGTAAAGCCGGCTTAAATACTTATACCGCTTATTACAAATATAAATGTATTTTTTGTATTTATCCGTGACCTGTTTGCGTTACTAGCGGAACATGCAATATCCTATTAATTTATCCGCGTTGTTTTATTTTAATCCGTTCTATAAAAGTATCCAAACACACAAACTTTTACATTAATTTTGTTAATAGTATTTGAGCAATTTTACTGTGTCTTATGGAAAGAGTCAGACAGATAGACAGGCGGATAGAGGGACTTATATCGATTATTTAGCTCAAAAATTAATTCTATGCCAATTAGAATACTTTACGGTTGGTGAAAGAATACTTATTTTGAATCTTTAATTTAACTCAAAGTAGAAATTATGTAGAAAATCAAGTATTAAACATCTTGCAACTATACTACCAATGGTAAGTAATCTTTTTGTTATAAAAAATATACCTTTAGATTGCTGTAAGTGGAAAACTTGTTACTTGTTATTTTCAAAAGTTTTCTAACAATAAAATTTATTAAGTAAACACAAAAATACTTTTTTATTGAGTGTCATCATCATAAAATTATTTTTAAACATTTTTTAATTTCATTAATAGCAACAATTAAACTTTTGCAATATGTTTAAAATAACTTACAATTTTAAAGAGACAAACAAAAATTTTTCACACTAACAAATATCTAATTATAAGTTTGAAGACAGTTTTAATAGCGTAATCTAAACACTTCTTCATAGATTATGCTATGTGACTCCAATGACTTTCACACCCTTTTGTTAAAAATTTTTTAAATATTTTTATAAATTTTGTAGTTTGGCATAACTACCAAAAAAAATTTAATAAAACTCATCATTAATACTTTAGTGGCATTGTAAAATTCAACAAGTACTACTTTACAAAATGCATGAAAATGAAAAAAGATATGATTAAATAATTAGCTTTAATTAAAGAAAAAGAAACAAAACATATTTCTCATATTAAAAATATTTTTTTGTTTAACAAAAACTGTTCATTTAGTTAAAATGGATACAATAGTAAATATTTACATATTGCTCATTTACTAAAAGAACGTCATAACTCAACAAATGAAATTTTGGAGTGAATGATGCAGAATTGTTCACTATATCATGCTTTATATTGTGTAAAAAATTCATGCAAATGGCGTGCAAACTCTTGATGGAAGAAAACTTTTTAATATTTCCACTGAATTGTATTGAGTTATGACGTTCTTTTAGTAAAAGAGCGATATGTTTTTACATATTGCACACCCAGTTCAAAAGTGATACAACTCAAAATTTTCATTTTTCGAGTTTATATGCCTAAACTATGCACAATACACTTGTTTTTCTATAGAAAAAACTTTTTAGTTGTGTCAGAAAATATAATGGTAATAGATCCGTACGCTAAGTGCTAAATAGTTTTAATTCGAATTCAATGGTCCAACGTTTTTGTTTTTTACCTTTTTTATTTACGTCAAAAACAGTTTATTTCGATTTCTGAAAAATTAAAAATTTTGAGTTGTGTCACTTTTGAACTGGGTGTGCGATATGTACTTTAAAAAATAGTATTTAAATAATAGACTTTTTCTTACACTTCTTTCTGATGATGTTTCCTTAGGCTTCATTCTGTTGATGTTGCTGAACATCAACAGTTGAATTTATACCTTCAAAACAAGAAGTCTTGAAAACATAAAATTTAAAGTAAAAGTAAAGATCGCCCGTAAAAGATTAAAAGACAGACAGACAGATAGATAGACGGATAGGTGGTATGACAGACAGTATCTCGCAAATGTGTATTGTACTTAACATATGAGTAAATACACAAAGCAAATTAATATTCCAAAAATTAATGCCACTACAACATAGTTATAAACTAATTAAAAAAGAAAGACAAACATAAGTTTTGACTTATGCAAAGTATCCAAAAACAATTTAGACTCTTTACAATATTAAGAAAAAACAAATGATTGTTTATGGCTCAAATGACACTTTTTGTGTTAATAATCTCCCACCCGGGTATCTTAAGCTTGTGTAATATATTATGCCACTTCACAAGCGCTGTTGTAAAGTTGCTAGCTGCATTGTTCACAATTGGATTTCTATGGAGAAGAAAAATTTATTTCTTTTTTATTCAGTTTTTGGGTAACCTTTGCAACCTTTTTATTTTTATTATCTTCCATCTAGAAAGCTATAGGTATAATAGTGGCAACCTTGAAAAATTATATAAATAACTACTGTGCATTGTCGAACGAAAAGTAGGCAGAACAGTGGGTCTCGCAACTTAAAATTTAAAAAAAGAATAGAAAAAAGGTAAAAATACTTAGAAGTTTAGAGTTTATTTTTAATTTTTTAAATGTATCCCAAAGTAGAAAATAAAATAGGACACAAAGTTGGCCTTTAACAAATCTTAGACTTTTGAATGGACAAAATTAAATATATAGAATTTATATAACAAGGGCTTTTCTAGCAAAAAGTGTTTTTAATTTCTTATGTGAAAATACTTAATTTAACTTGTTTTTTATAATGAACAAGAAATGTTGTACTCAATACAATAAAAAAAGTAAGTTTTAATTGTATAATTAAAATATTATTTGAATCACATTGTTAACAACCTGAATACTAATATAGTGCCACATTTTTATTTGATTTAAAAACTTCTTACAAGTAAAAAAAAAACTTTTTTAGATTCTAATATTTAATTATACGTTTGACCAGCAAAACCACAAACTAATTCTTTAAATAGGAAAAGTTTGCAATTTTTTGGATTATTAACAAATATATTTTGTTATTATTATCAAAACGATTCCCAATTAAATAAAATCCAGAAATTTCCTGGAATCCCAAAAATGTCAGAAACACTGAAAACTATTAGACACAATTTTGAAATCCCAAATCCTAACGTTCCTATCAGTGAAATTTGCAGAATATCACACAAGGTGCCAGAATCTCATAAAGGTTTATGTCTTAAATATCATTGAATTACTTACAGCCAAACCTAAATCAGCGCGCTAAGCGTTGTGTAGCTGTAAAAAATTCTCATGCCCATATAAATTGTATTAAGCAAACCGAAATAGCGCGGCGTCAACGCTTTACAATTGAAAAATCCGATATTGACAACGCGTTAGGAACTAAAGTTGGCTGCGAGTGGCTTTTGTTATTGTTGAAAAGTATTGCCATTTTAGCTACTTTCACGTTAAGTCTAGCGATTTACTCACTATTTCATATGTTTTTAGTTATTTTTTGTTTAAAAGTTAACATTACTGTTCATGACACAACTTTTACGCTTTTATTTAGGTAGTTCACTTTGGCGTAAACACTAGACGCCATTTAACGCAACGCTCAACGCTCTAACTAAGGTTAGACTGTTAAAGATAATTTTAGCTATTTTAATTTCTAATAGACTTTTGTAATGTTTTCAAGTATCTTAAAAAAGGGTGCCACCATATTCGTTTATTACTACTTTACCAACAATAAACATTATATCACGATGAAACCACGATACGTCCAATGCAATTTAAATCAATCCTATTCAATTCTAATATCAAATGACATACTAATGAGTCTTGCATAGCATGTGTGTTTTGTGTAAAAACTTTTTATCATTATCAACGTTACTTCTTTGACATTTAAAATTTCATACTGCAGATAAAATGCACAGACAAATACACACATATACTGAGTCGCTCATACTCTCTTACAGCAGCGTTTACTGAAATTCATTCATTTAGGAAAAATATAATACGAACAATATTTGAGTGTGTGTGTATAAGCAAAGTGTTGCATTTAATTTCGATTACTTAATAATTCGTATTTGTATTTATATTTATATATGTTTGTTTTTATATGTATGTACATATGTAATCGTTCATTTATTTATAAATATGTAAATTTCAAATGTGAGCGTGAAAGAAAGAAACAGTTTTTATATCTCTGATATACATTTTTACATATTGTGACCATTACTTTTTGATAATTTTTTATTTTCGTCATTTACTGTAAATACTTTCCGCCTTTGGGTTTCATCGTGGTAACGTCTATGGTCATGTTTTACATGTTTTATACCCTTTTTAATATTATTTATACGTATATTTTCCTTGACAATATAAAATAAAAAGCAAAAATAAAAAAATTGGAAAAAGAAAGTGTTATTAACCTTTATCAGTAATAAATAAATCTTTTTTTTCCATTTATTAACGGTTGAATAATTTCTTGTTTTTTATTTGCATTCATTAGACGAGTGTTTTGAGGGGATAATTTATATTTATCAGACCAATTGCCGCCGCCCATCAATCTGTCTACTCACGTTGCCGTTACTGTATTAAAATATTTAAAATTTTAATTTTATTGCATTAGTGGGTCTTTAAAATGTTTAACTATTTATTTATTTTATTTATTGTTCATGTGCAAATGCGACAAAAACAAATAAATAACTATTCATTATTAGCTGTAAAATAAAATGTGCATTACGTTTTTCTTGAACATTTTTAAAGCTTTTTTTTTAATTTACTTGTTTTATGAAATGGACATTTAAAAGTAATTAAATAAATCAGTAGGGGTTACTCATAAAAATAAGTCAATTATGTAATTTTCATTTCTTTTTTTAAATGTAAAATCCGTCAGAAAAAATTAATGTGAAACACTTTTCCATATGTCAGAAACGTGTAGCTCATTAATTTCAAGATATGCGAAATCATTACTACCACATTAAGAAACAAATTAAAAAAGGAACACAAACATTTTAAATTGCGACCTGTACTTTAATTACAAAATCATCATGGATAGACGAATGAACGGACATTGTTTGCTAGAGTTAGAAATTGATTCAGAACCGATCGGTATAACTTAATAGATCAATAATAATATATTATAGCGTTGCAAGCATCAGCACAAAAATATATTTATTTACCATCTTGTTTTTTAAAAGTTTATAAAAAAAGGTTGGCCAAAAATACAAGTTCAGTTTCAAAGGGACATTTCAAAATTATGGCAGGAAAAAGCAACTAATTTTTCCAGAAAAACGGCGCTAATGTTTTAATAATAATAATAATAAGATTTCATACTTATAAATCTGTAAGACGACATAGTTGTGACCACCCGTATGTCCAAAACCTAGGGGTAAACATTTTATACAAAAATTAGTTTAAAGAAAAATATTTCAGCACTAAACAAAATTGTCTATTCCTCTATAAACAAGAACGTATATTCAGCCGTAGGTAAAAATAAGATTAATAATTATTTCCTCCACTTTAAATTATTTTCTGAGTCAAGTCCAGTATTTCTATCCCTATAAACGTTGTAAGCAAAGTACAGGATGCAATTTTAAAATTTGCGTCATATAACTTTATGGGCTCAAGAAAAATCATTCTAATTTTGATTGCTACCGATTTATAATTTCACCATAATCCATCCCATAACTAATTTAGGCTTCACACCCTTGTAGGTCAGTTCTTCCTTAAACAAACTTTAACATTAAAATAATTTAAACTTTCATAACCCTGTTGCTATTAAAACAAACAAAAATAACTATCAATCTTATGGAAAAATCTTTTTCGTAATATATAAACTTTTAGCACAAATGTGTAGGGCATAAAATGTACGGGCTCGTCTTTTATAACTATTTTTATCTAAAAAGAAATTTTCGCCTGTAAAGAAAAAAATAAATTAAATTCTGAATAAATTCGCAAAAACTATCTTTAAACTAATGAAAATAGAAAATTCAGACCAGGCATAAATTTATAGTATTCCTTTCACGATAAGAGTTATTAGCCTATTAGAGTAAATCCTTTTTTTTATTTTGTTTTTAATATGTATGTATAACTAAAATGTATTTATAGTAAATCAAATCAATTATGTATATATATTTAACCAATCATGTTTAACACTCCAAGCACTAAAAAAATATATTAACAATAAGATAAAACAAAAATAGGACTTACACTCTATAAGAATTTATTCCTTTTGATAACGTAAAAAAGTCAATTAAAATTTTTTTGTTTTAATTAGATTTTTTCTTTAAACTCATTGAACTCAC
Organism: Paykullia maculata; assembly: GCA_003055125.1. NCBI lineage: Eukaryota > Metazoa > Arthropoda > Insecta > Diptera > Rhinophoridae > Paykullia > Paykullia maculata. The sequence goes on along the minus strand of NDXZ01024284.1, from coordinate 1,253 downwards.
TTTTACACATCAAAACCAGTTCAATTTTATATTTAAATTCTAGTTTTATTTTGTTTAACAGGATAAGCAATAGCAAATTTTTGAAATTTGAAATCAATAGTTAGAAATGTAATTTTTTGTTAATAAAATGTTGATTTTTTTTAATTCCTGTTGAATACGAATTAATGCAACAGTTCAGTTCCCGAACCGTAAGGTAACTGATTGAAATTGAAATTTGTTGCTGGCTTGTAACTAAAAATATATGTATAAACATTCATATATCTCAAATTAAAATTAAAAAAAAATTTAATAAAAGACAACAGTCAAAAGCTACAGTTAGATGAAATATGGTTGAGTTAACTAACGACGGATATAATAAACGTTAACAGCAACAACAACAACAACTACTACAAACATTACCAATAACAATAATTTAAGCAACTGCAAAAGTTTTATGAAAAGCACCAACTAACAATTGTATCAATGAAGATAAAAAAAAACTTGCAGAAACTTTGTCGAAAAAAGAGTCGAGTAGTAGATAACAACAACTAGGAGAGGGCTTTGAGATAAACTTATGTTTTTTACAAAAACAAATAACAAAATTTTTTAGACATCTCTGGTTAAGCTCTTTAAAATGATTAAAAGCTGCAAATAAATAAACTTGAAATAAAATTAAACAAAACAATTGTAGATGAACCAAAACGAATTGAGATGCACTCTAAACAACATAAACTAAAAAAGTTGTATGACTTTGATTCCTACAATACAATCAAATTAAAATTTATGAACTGCAAGTTTTTCAAAAATTGAGAGAGACGTAAATTTATTAATAATTTTCTATTTAATAAGAACATATAGATAATTCCCTTAAAATTACTTAGTTATCGATAATTGTCAGCGATTTAAGGATATCAACAACAAAGTTTTAACTGAAAATTTCAAACAAAATTTCATATATAAAAGATTAATAAATAAAATAATTTGCCGGTTTTTTATGAACGAAAAATATGCAAATCAAATAGTCATGGAACGAAACCGATTGTAGAGGCCTTTTCAAACAAACATTACAAACAATGCAAAACCTTTAAATCAAACAAACAAAGTTGTTAAGTGTATTAGCGTGTAAAGCTGAATGACATAATTTGTTTGTGTTGGTGTTGTGTGCATACAGTACATACACACATAAGTATGTATTTATGTTTATGTACGCAAGAGTTAAAATTTGTTGTATCTCAAATTTTATCTGTTTGTTTATAACAAAAAAAAAAAAAAAA
>NDXZ01024281.1:0-11346 GCA_003055125.1 Paykullia maculata | reverse complement strand
CGGTATAGCCGAATATAACGCTCTTACTAGTTTGATTTATTTTTTTGTAAGATTTTAATATTGGAACTACTACCTGTTCCCCATAATTGTTTACCATAAGTCCAAATCAGTTTCAACATTGTTTGGTAAATAATAAATTTATTTTCAAGAGTCAGTTTGGATTTGGGACCCAATAACCAATAGGGACGTTTAGTTTTCATGTTTGTGCCAAATATTTTAAAAAGTACACGCAAAGAAAATATAAGATTATTGTTATATTCTGTGATCACTGCAATTGTTAATATGATTGCCACAACCGTAGAGTTTTGATAATAAACCTGGTTGATAAAAACGGGTAAAATTTATATTTTGGTACTTTTTTGGGGCCTTTATAACTACTTCACCAATAAACGTCATGAGACATAATTTAAACTACGATTGAAACTTCTCTAAAAAATAAGAATTTGCTTTTGGTTCTTTTTGAAAACACAAACTTATAGGGATGGATAAAAATGGTGGTGAAAAGTACAACACGAGGGAGAACGGGAAAAAGTGTTAATTAGTAAAAAAAAAAACTGGTCCGATTTGAATAAAATTTACGAGTTTGGGGTAGGATAAAGTAAGAAATATCACTTCAAGACCTCTATGGTTGTCACATATGAACTTTTTTGCAAATTGTTCCCTAGCTATTAAGCAGCACTTTTTTATTTTGTAAACAAATAAAAACATTTACATTTCCGAAAGGTATTTAAAGTCTTAGAAAACTTGATTTTTTTATGATATTAATTTTAGTCCATATAGGTTTTTCGCCCATATCTGTTGGCTGATTCTGGTGTAGTTAGTAAATTTTTTTTTCAAATCAATACAATCATTTTTGTCCAAAAAAAAAATTTTTTTTTTTGCTTATATCTCGTAATTTTTTTATTTTTTTATTTTTTTATTTCCCAATTACTATGTCTTACCCACATGTGTAAAAAAATTGGTAGTCGTTTTTTTGGCTTATATCTCTGTCAGTTATTAAGCGATTCTACTGGTTTTCAATATCAAGAAAGGGGAATTTCTGATTGTTTGATACCAATAACATGTCCGTACGACATCGGGGGCTGAAAAAACATGATTTCAACAGACGGACAAATAAATAGTGTAGAAATTACAAACGGAACAACAAACCTAAATAAACCCTCTTCGCCTGTGATGAAGGGTAAAATTATAGAAATTATATAAATTATAAAATAATTTGACAACTTTCTGTATATTGGGCAACGACCCACATTTCTTAAAATAGTTTTATAACTCAGGAATTAAAATTTTCACAACGTGACATTGGATGTGATTTTGTCTTTTTGCGTGTTGAAAAACACAATTTAAGCATCTTTGAACTTTTTTTTTTAAATTCGGTATACACTGAACGTTAAAAGCTTGTGAGGAGGAACTGTTTTTATTGCAATAAACTATTATCAATTACAAAAATATTTTAGTTGTTACTCCTTTTACATTAAAGATAACCATAGGAAAGTTTTTAATTACGTCTTCTTAAGCCTGATAAAGTTTGTCAGAGCATATAAACATTTTCTTTCGATTTCTCTGATATTTTGATACGATTTAGTTATTTGTCTTTATGTATTATGATATTTTATTCAAACTTTTTATATGTAAAGTTTAACAATTTATAATTACAAAAAAAAAAGAAAATTAATGAATTCCTGACATTTGGAAAGTATCAGCTGATGATCAACTAAGTATTTAGTAACTGTATTCTGTTAAGTTCTATAGTGAAAATTTATCATATTAGGGTTTAAGAAAATAAGTTGACAATTTTTTTTTTAAATTAAGTTCGGCCACTGAGTTAACGTTTGCGTTATGCAACCTGGCCGCAACCATTTATATGTTTATTGTTATTATTTGCTAAGTTTTGAGTTATCATTAACATTTTTTTTGAATATTTGTCTTTGAATATATGATAATCATAATCTAAGAGCAACGTATTTCTTATTTGTCTTAATCATGTTAATAGTTGATATATCAATGCTTATCTAATACAGCTTTTTAAACTTTATAAGTATTAAAGTAAAAGAAGTAAAAATCAGTTTGTAACCAGAATGAAAATAATTTCAGTGTCAATAGTATTTTTTAAATATTCTGTGATCATGTTTCGCCAGACCAGTCTCAAACATATTCTTTATTTGCCTGTCAAATATACCTACTGGATATAGCAGATTCTTATTGTATTTGTATCTTGTTGTTACGTAAAGAAAGAAAGGCCACCGCAATATTTCGTAATAATATTTAAGTTAATATTAAATAATTTCTTTGGAGTTTTTTATAAATCAACATAAATTTTAGTTATAATGGTTAAAGTTCAGATCTTGAATAGCAGCTGTATTAAAGTAAGACGTATTTTTAAGCCGATCATAATTAAAATCATTATAGAATTTTTTTTAAATGTTGTTTTAAGACAATTAATTTTAGTTTTATTCTGGCTCAAGTTTAATCATTATATTTTGTTTTTGGATTAAAAATGTTTGAGTTTAAATTGATTTGAAACATATTCAAGAAAGGAACCAATACTAAGACTTTAAAATTAAAATGTGAACAAAGTTCCAGATGGAGAAAGGGAGTATTTTAGTTTATAAAGTCGTTTTATTTAGATAAAAAAATACTTTGTTTAACTCATTCACCTCAATCAATCAAGCATTAACGTGATTGTCAGTTTTGTTGCAGTTTTATATCAACAGATTTGTTTGCTTCTCTTTAGAATTTTGCGCAAATTGGTTTTTGTTTTACTGTGCTGTGTATATTTATTTATATGTAGATGTATTAGTGTGTAGGTGTATAGGTGTGCGGTGAAAAGTCTATTGTTGTATTTATGCTCTACTAAGTTACGTACAACTTGGTTAAATGAAACTCATTCAGGTGATATTGGTAAATATGGCAACAAATGGAATAGTTATTTCATTTATTTTTTATATTCTCACACAAATTAAGTTTAAATTGTTTAATATTAGAATATTTTTGCGTTTAATTTTGAATTTCCTTTTGATTTAAGTGAAAAGTAACGGTTTATCGAGGAAAACCATGAAAAAACCTTAAACTAAATTTTAATAAAAGTGAATTAAGGTAAAAAAATTTATAATTGTCATATTTTATTATTTGTTGAGCTTATTTATCTATAAATTAATTAATGATTTTATTTTGGCTTAAAGTTTTTATATTTTGAAATTTTGACCTATATTGAGAATGTAATTTTATAAAAAAAATTCAGTTTCCCATATGATATTAGCCAAGTGAAATGCATGTTCGAAACCAGCTGCGATTTCATCGTTAGCACCCTTCTTCTCATCGGTTCAACTGTTATTGAATGAAATTTTTTTCTATTAAAACTACAATTTTGTAGAAATAGCAATCGTAACTTGCTTTTCGAAAATGCATTCCACTCATCTAATATTATATGGGAAACTAAAATTTTAAATCAAAATACAATTTTTAATATATCACAACTTTCAAAATATGAGAACCTTAAGCCAAAATAAAATCCTTCATAAATTTGTAAAAAAAATTTATTAAAAAAATATTTACTTAAAGAGAAAATGTTGTTTTTTTAATATTTTTTTTCTTAAATCTGTAACATTTAAAATATTTTACAAAGTAAAGCCAATTCTGATTTCGTCTTGCTTATTAAAACCATTTTCTTAGTTTTTTTTTTACTTTCTCTACAAATCAATAGACCAATTTAATTAATTTTAATTGTCATTCATTTAGTTTCGTTAGTTAAAGTGGTTTACTTTAACTAACTGAAATTCATTTTATTTCTTCAAATTACCTAAAACCATTTTAGAAAAACTTTCAGAGTTTCTTTTACAGCCATTTGAATGGAAACGTGTTTTTATTTTGTTTTATTATTTTGTATTTCTATTCCTTTTGAATATTGTTTTATAACCTACATTTCTAAATTGGAAAATTGTTTATTCCTTTTTAACAGCCGCAGTTGTTCACTTAGAAGTGCAATTGAAATCGAACAGTGGTGCAATCAAGAGGAACCTAAAAATAGTGGCTAAAAAGCACTACAAAATATTTTGAAATTTTTTTTTTTGTTATTAAAAAATATTTCAGAAGAAATTTTTTTATAGAATAGTTTTCTTAGCTCTTTTAATCAATAATCTGTAAATTAAAATTATAAAAATTGAGATAAATTCAAAAAAAAAAATCGGCTTTATTTAAAGGATGAGCATTTGGCTGGCGCATTCTAATAATTTAATTCTCTATCACTTTTTCAAGCAGTTAAGGCTGTATTTCAGCAATGGTATTTTTGAATTTAACTTAAGTTGCTGGTTTGTTTGTTTAACCTAATGCCTTCAACTAAGCCCTGTCAAATAATAAAACCTTTTGAAAAATTGTAAATTTTTTTGTTTTTATTAATAATTTCCATTTATTATCTTGAATAAAGCCCAATTTTTTTTAATTCATTTTTAAAAAATTTTTAGTAAAAAAAATTGTTGATATTTTTTTTTTAATTTTCAGTAAAAAAATGTTTTTTGGTAAAACAAAATAGTTTTTTCAACTATTTTTATCTTTACCATCTACTGTCTTTACTTTATCGTTTGACATCAAGCCACCTTTGTGTCACGTCATTATGGTATTTTAATTGAATTCGCTATTTTATTTGAATTGCTATTCATTTAAGTGTTTCGTTTACTAAATTTTATGAGTTTTTTTTTATAAATACTGCCATGATTCAATATAAAAAAAAACAGACGAATTGAGAAGCATCAAAATGTATAAAAACAGTTTCAAAGTGTCTTATACAACAAATACTTGGCACAAAAAACATACATATTTCAAAAGGTAAAAGGTGGGTAAAGAAAATAAATTCAATTAAAAAACCTTTTAATGCTTTTTCGATTGGCATTTTTTGGGTAGATATAAAATAAATTAAATAAAAATAAAACGGGTTTAAAGTCATAGTGCCAAGTGTTTATTTAACAAAAACTTGATTATTATTATTTTTTTAATAACAACACGAAATATATTGGAACTTTAGAAACCCTTTAACTTTACAGTTTGTTTATAACGCACGATTTGCTTATATTAAATTGGCAACCCTAGAAACTTTATTACTTTTATAGCAGCTGAAAAATTTGAAATTTTTTTTTAAAGCATAACAACAACAGCAGCCATTAAGTACATACTACACTTGACGTATGAGTGATTAATGTTGCGTATACGCAGGGGACTCGTTTGTTGCTAAATTGTTAAAGAAAAATCTTTAAACAAAAAACATCTGTAATTGAAGTAAAACTTCTAAGAAAATAAAAATCTTTTTTTCCAGTTGTCTTCAACTGTAGTTGTGTCTCTATTATTATCCTCAGCCACCTAAGCTTGATTATATGTATATGGATGTATGTATGTGTATATATGTGTGTTTATTAATATCAATGTTAATACATATGCAGATGTGGAAAACATTTACAAAACTCCTTATTATTCTTATTACAATAAGTATAATCTTATGATTTATCAAAGCATTTATTTGTAGATATGTGTGTGTTAAAGGCTGGTATTATAAAATATATTGATTGACGCACTTTTACAGCTACACATTGTTGTAAATATGAATAAAATTTGTTATAGTTAAATTCTATTTTGCTCTTGTTGGCTACACAATAGGAAATGTTTGAGATAAACCACAGAAAAAATAAATTTATATAAAGTTACACGTTTTTTTTATTATAAAAATCGAATATGTTTTTAACAAAAAATACTTCTCTATTTATATTTGACATTTTTAAAAGTGTTTTGTAACTTTCCTATTGGGTTATTATTGTACGTGTGTTAATTCTATTTTATTTCAATCTCGTATTGTTACACTTTGTGACTGTGGCGTAAAATAATGATGCAAATTTGTCTTAACTTTATTGTTATTAATTTCTGTCGTCTTACTTTTACATCAACCACCAACACCACTAGTGGTAAAAGAGCATATAAATATATATTCTGATTTGTCGTTTGTCATTATGTATGTAACATTAATATATATTAACATATGACCATACTAGGTCTATGGAAAATATTCTTACGGCCAAATACTTTTTCATATCTGTTAAATTAGTTTTTCGTTTAAAACCTTCTTTTTTTTGTACCAAAAAATTCTCATAAAGGCATAATTAAAATATATTTATGTATATACATATATAATATTATATAATATTAGTTTAAGATATAAGAAATATTTACATACACCTAAAAAATTTCAAATTTTTAGTCCTACCTTCAAATTACTAAAAAAAATTATTTAGTGCAGGGTACTAAACGTTCGGCATAGCATAGGCTTTTAAATTCATAACTTTTTTTATTTAAACTTTGCGTGTGTTAAACATTTACTAGAAGGTAAAAGTCAAATAAAAAATTTTTTATGTCATATGAAGTCATTTATGATTTTCTTATCTTATTAAAGCAACATTTTTTAGCAGCTAAAAAAGGAAATTACTTAAAACCACAACGGATGTGCTGCAAAGATATTTTGCTTAACAAAAGGCAACAACTTAAATCTGTTTAATTTTTGTTCATATCTTTTTGAACCGGAAAAATCAAAGGAAAATTATTAAATACAAAAGAAATGGCTGCATCGTAAGAAAATCTATAATTTTTTTATAGTAAAATATATTAGAAATGAAAAACTTACTTGTCTTTTAAACCAAACTAATGTTTTACATGAAGAAGTCAAATTCGATTTAAATAATAAAAAAAAAAATGTAATTAAAGAAGAAAAAAATTACATTTGGCAATCGCCATCGTAAATTTTTAGTGGTTTATAAATGTTAAGCCATCAATTTTGAACACATAATTTTGAAATCTTTAATGGCAGACCCTGTTATCAAATTCTTTTATTCAAGGTCCTCATCTTAGTTCTACCATATTTAAATAATTGACCCTGTTATCAAATTCTTTTATTCAAGGTCCTCATCTTAGTTCTACCATATTTAAATAATTGAAAAAGGTAAATGAAAGAGGAAATCACAAAGAAGTCAAAAAGCGTAAAAAGTATGTAAACTTGGACGATAAATGATATTAAAATGTTTCTTTTTCGCTAAAAAAAAATATTAAAATCATTTAAAAAGGAGGAAGGAGAATTAAACTTTTGAATAAGTAAATCTTTTAAATAAGAAATTCCAAAAAAATTGTATTTATCAGCAACAGCATTACATTTTAGAATATAGAAGACTTCCATCCAATAAGTTAAATAAAAACATTCAAAATATATTTTTATATAAAAAATAATTATTTATTATATTATTTTAGATTTTGACCTTTTTGGTTTCAATTTTCACAAATTTTTGAACAAGCTTAAGGTCAGTTTTTATATAAAAAATAGTTTTTATTTATTATATTTTTATTTTCAATATTTCACCACTCCGTTGTGTGGCATCGACGGTTTTTACATTTGAATATTATAGTTTGAAATATATTTAAAATTATTTGTATTAAATTATTATTTAAAATTATATGTTTAACTATAATTTTCAAACCGAAACATTAAATTTAAGAACCAGTTATGATATCCTGACGATGCCACACAACGAAGTGGCAAAATATTGAAAATAGAAATATAAAAAATAACAACTATCTTTTATACAGGGTGTCTGGTGGCAAGTTTATATTTTTAAATACGATTATTTTAAAAAAGTAATCAACGGTGCGGAAGGAGGATGGCACCGTTGGAATTATCGATTGTGCGGATTTGTCAGTCACAGTGTCGCAGTGGTCGAGTGAGCATCTCGCGTTCGCGTTTTGTGAAACGATGTTGGAGCGTTTTCGCACTGCAAATCCCATTTTTTGGAGCGACGAGGCTCATTTTCACTTAAACGGCCACGTCAACAAGCAAAACTTGCAACCTTCGATTGAAGCATTAAAAACCATTGCATTGCCCCAGGGTAACTGTTTGGTGTTCCTTATACACGCATTAGATAATTGGACCATTTTTTTTTCGAAAATTCTCGAGGCCAGGCGAACAGTGTGTTCAACTCGAAGGATGATATACTCTTTAAAAAAAATCCGCATTTCCATTTTATCGTTCAATGCTCCTAGTAAAACTATGTGGCAATTATTACGATTTTTATTTAAGTTTGAAAATATAAATCTGCTACCAGACACCCGTTATAAAAACAGACCTTAAGCTTGTTTAAAAATTTGTGAAAATAATAATTATTAATATTATTTTTAAAATAAACAATATAAATGAAACATTTTTAGCATGTTTCTTAATTGTTTTGTAGATGAATTGGTATCTTGCATTTCAAGTTGTTTTCTTTTATATCTTTGACTAAAATATGCTCGAAAATTAACCACACTGTACGTATAATTTATATTTTATTACGTATACGCCACAGCAGTAACTACTTAATGTCGAATGCAAGCTAAAAACTAAAGAGTATTTAAAATATTTTTGTAAAAAATCTTTTTCTCTTCTTTAAATGTTAAAGAAAAGAGAAAGAGAAACAACTATTAAATCTCTTTATTTAGGCATAACAACAACAATAACCAAGTTCTTAACAGAAGGTTTTGTTTACAACAGAGAACAGTTTGTAACAACGCGTCAACTAAACAAGTTGTGTTTTACGGAATATTAAAGATTTTTCTTCGGATTTTTTGTTTTTTTCGATTAAAATCCATCTATAAAAAATTGAAGAGGAAGACACATCAAATATAACAAAATTTTGCGTTATTTACGTTTATTCGTCATTAAGAAGACAAAATAAAAACAGCAAAAGAAATAGCAACAACAACAGTAAAGAAAAATAAAACCTTGAACTTGGCACAATAAAAGTCTGTTGTTTTTTTAATTTTTTTCTTTTGCCAGTGTATAGTTGTGTTGCTGTGTATCTTTTGATCTGTCGCAAATATACAATACAAGTGTATGTGTGTGTGTGTGAATGTTTTATTAAAAATAAAGTAATAAAGTAATGTAGGATTAAGGAAATTAATAGGAAAAAAAAATAAATAAAACCAAATTAACAAGCAACAGGAAAACAGAAATTGAAAAAGGCCTTAAGCCCTATTATTACTATTTTTCACATTTACAAAAAAAAAATTAATTCTTATTAAAAAAATTATCCTTTTCTTTGGTATATTTAAAACAAAAGAAGAAATTTGTGTGATTTAACAGCAAAAATGTGTTTGTACATGAGTGTGCCGCAGTGGTTAAATTTACAGAATTTCCTAAAGGCAATCAATGAGACCATAAATCACACTATCGATATAACGTTTATGTTTATTTATTTTAAATGTTTAAATAATAATAACAACAACAACGAGGATAACATGGAACAACAACATAGTCCAAACACAATAACAAAAACAGCAGCCACCGAAGTTTTAACAACAAAATCAAATCGATATAAAAAACATACAAATGATTTTAATCTTAATTTACAAACAATGAAAATAAATGAGAAATTTAAACTTTATGAAACCAATAATAAAATCGGTCAACTTGAATGTGTGACAATAATGCAACAACAGCAAAAATACCAGCAACAGGAATTATATCAACACCAGCAGCAACACCTTAAGCAATCCTGTCATTGTAACAATGCAAATTTTCAATCAAAGAACAAATTTAAAACTTTAACTTTGGATACTTAAAACCTAAGAGAGAAACAAGAAAAAACAATTTTTTTTATCTAATTGTCAGCAGTTTATTTGATGCTGTGTAAATAATGAAATTTATCAACATTGCGGCAACAAATAAAGGCAAAAGGTACAACAAATTTAAAGTTTGAATAAAAATTATTTATTGACATTTAATTAAGTTTTTGAAAAAGCTCTAGAGAGAATTCAAGGCCTTCATGTATGTACATGTTTTATCGCATACATACATATATGCATAAAGAGGCTATAACACAACTTTAATTACATTGCTAAAATGTTAATTAAAATATATTATGCAAAGGGCTTTAGGTTTAGGAATGTGTTTGTTGCAAACAGGAAAGTACAGCACTTTAACTCATAAAAAAAATGTTAGTTTTTTTCATTTTTGCAAGCGAAATTGATTTTTTTTTTTTTGTACATATAATAAACATGCAAGAATAAAAAAGCAAATTATTAATTTATCATTCGATACAAAGATAGACTTTATATAAAAATTTTAGTTCTTATATAAAACCAAATATTAATGTTGATTTTTTTTAATAAGAATTGGTCATAAACTTTTATGTCGCTGCACAACAGCATTTCTGATGATTGAATTATGTTACATGATATTAATCCAATTTTTGATGACAATTTCAATTCCGTGATTGAAATTTATGTATCAGCTCTTCTTTAAAGATATGACACGGGTGTTTTTTTTTTATTATTAAACACTATCCCCCATATTCATAACAAATTTTTAAGTTTATTAAAGGTTTATTGAAAGAAATTTGTTTTGAATATGGGGGTATAAATTTAGAGCTAATTTAAATTTAGTTAATTCTTATAATGAAAAAAATTTTCTCTGATTGGATTCTTGCTAAGGCTGAAGGCATATAGCTATTCTGAATGCTCCAACAATAGTCAACCATAATTTGTGCGTTTCAGTAGAGGCAAAATAGTTCATGTGGTTGTAAAGAAAATGTAACTCTGGCCATGCTTAAGTTACATCCAAGCCTTTGAAAGTAACTCATCAGTCGTTTGACGTATTGAGAAAATTCAGAACTTTTCTTATTTCTCCAAAAATTTTTAACAAGCCAAACAACAAACTGATTCCATGCCGTTTTCTCAATCTCTGTCATAGTGTCCGTAATATTTGAGTCTTTTATTTATAATCTTAATTGTGGCCCGTCAAAAATTCCCGCTCTTATCTTTTACGCACTCAGTTTTGAAAGCTTTTTTGATAGAAAAAGGAAACAATTTCCATTTTTGTCAAGTTCTTTTACAAACTATTTTTTTTTTATATGTTAATGGGGCCAAATTATACGATCCCTTTATCGAAACACTTCTATGTGCCAACCATTCATTGACACAAACTCTTCTTGATGAGGTCATATCAAATTATATGAAGAAAACTTTATATATATTTTCCTAATTACAAGCAATTTAACACATTAACACAGCGATTTTTTCATGAAAGCTATATCTCATACAAAAGAAGCTGAGGGTATATTTTTTGAAATCAGCGACGTCAAATTAGTAAACATCACGTGATAAAAGTAAATCATTAGACAAAAATTGCCATATTGCTGTGCAGTGTTATTATTATTATTATTATATTTTTTAATTAAAGAAAATATATTTCTTTTCATTCTGGCTCTACACCATTTTTCATTGAAATTGAGAAAATTCCAAATGAAAATAAGAAAATTCCAAATGAAATTGAGAATTTCCATTTGAAAT
>NDXZ01024276.1:12344-23518 GCA_003055125.1 Paykullia maculata | reverse complement strand
AAACAGACACACGAATACACAACAAAACGAAGAAATAAGACAAAAGGTTTTTTGTATACTAAAAATACAACAAGAACAATATAAAAGAATTAAAATGTTTTTATTTTTTCATTTCTAGGGATTACACGAAGGACCAACTAAACACACAAACACTCACACTAAAAAGTCTACTAATAAAACCGTTGTAAAATAACAGTACTAATGAAAAAGAGAATTAAAAATATATAAAGAAAATCAAGGAAAATAAGAAAACGGTGGTGGGTGGGTGTTAAAGCTGGTTGTTTAGACAAATTTTTACTTTTTTATTTATTTATAAATGATCTCTCTTGACATTGGTTTTAATTTGTAAGTTTTCTTGCAACGCATTTTTTTATCTCTGTTAAAATTTTAAAAATAACTTTTTCATCCGTTGAAAAGAGCAAAACTACTTTTAAAAAATTTCTCTATTTACTTTTGTTTTTGTAACTCGCACTTTAAGTAGACACCGTATCTAAAGAATATAACTACAAAAAGGAAGTTTCAATCATTAAAAAAAGAAATTCAAATTGATTTTTTTCTTTGTTGAGATAAATAGGTACCAATTTTTATTTATTTTGGAAAATTTGTTGTTGTTATGTTGTGAAAAAATTAAACACACACAAATTTATATTTCACGAAATTCATTTTGTGTGTTTGATTTTTTTTTTAATAAAATGATATTTGAACAATTTTAATTTCCAGCACTTTTTAACACGCCCTAAACACTAGAGTCGCTCGTTCGTCGCTGATTGTGGCTGTAAAGCACTTGCACTTAATGTCTGCATTTTTTCTTGACGTTGCTTTAATTTTGTAAAATCACTTAAATTAAATTTTATTTAAGTCTTCACCATTAATCTTGCAATTTTTGTAATAATAATTATTTTTTATACATAAATTTTCTTACTATTTTTCTTAACGATCTTCTTTTGATTTTTTCTTCTTAAATGTAGGTAGTTTTTAATTTATTATAAATGTTTTCCCTCAATTGTCTGGCGACAATTTTTTTGTTGACAAACATTCTTTACATCACATCTTTTTTTATTAAATGCTTTGTAACTTTTGCTTCACTTTTACCACTTAAATTTTGTGTTTTATTAAATATTTATTTCTTAATTATTACTTTTTCTTTGTAACATAAAATTATGCGCACCGCAAAAATAAAATAATTACACGTCGTGCGCCTTTATAGACATTCCGACTGCATTTGTTCGTTTTTCCCATTTTTCTTGTATTTCTTGACGTAGTTGTAAAAATTTCGTAGTAATTTTTCATTGTTTTCTCTTACGTTTTCTGCATTATTCGTTTTTGTATATTTTCTTTAATTTTCAGTTTTAGCAGCTTTTTTCTTTTGGTTTAGTTTATAAATTAGCAGTGTTGCAAAAACTGTATTTAATTGTTCCAATTGCCATTCTAATCGGAAATTCTGTAGAAGTTTTGAAAGAAATTGACTCCAAAAAAACTTATTACCTCGAGTGGGTTCACTAAAACATATATACATAGCTACAGAAAACTGATCAATCATTTTATAAATAAAATATTATCGAAATTTTTTAAAACACAATTAGTTAATAGTTTTGGATAAAAGACTTTTAACCAAATATTTATTATATGTGTCTCTATCTTAAGGATTAACTAAAATTTGTAGCTTTTGCTGCGTGACTGTCCCCCACAAGGTGGTCATATACATATTTACTTTTAATATCGTCCGTATTAGCCTCACGTATGTGCATGTGAAAAATAATCAGTCATAATCACGATAACTCACGTTAGTGAAATACTCACGAGAGTGTTTTATTAAAAAATATGTGGCAGCACTACATTGCTCTAAAATGATTGCAAAAAGAGACTTGAATAACAAAGATACATTTATAGTTATTTCCACAATTTAAAGTAATTTTTCCTCACAAAATTTATTTTTTGTTACTTAAATATGAAAAAATAATTACAAGTTAACTTAAAATTTAAGCAATGTGCCAAAAAAAAGTAATTAAATGTAATTAAGCAAAATAAAAAAGGAAGATGAGAATAATATTCACCGAATGATTCGATAATAATTTTATGGTGGTCATTAAAACAAATAAAAAATCGATTTTTTTATAAAAGTTTTACGGGAAAATTGTTTGCTTTATTTACACAAATGTGCAAAAAACAATTCGGCTAATATTTATAAGGTTTTTTTGGTTTACAATAGTGGTGTAGAATTCGTTTAACCTTTTATTGTGGAGCACCCCCACCTGCAGAAAATTGTCTTGTGGCTTCTGCTGGTGTCATAAATTTGCATATAAATTTTTATCTCGTCTGCTGTTTTACAAGGCAAGATAAAAAAAGAATACATACCAAAATTTCTCTTCAACTTTGAACAGAGAATAAAAATATATTTTAATTAAAAAACATGCTACGTTTTTAAAAACATCTTATTTTAAATCCTTTTACTTAGCAAGTAAGTAATACTTGTTTTTTTAGTTATAATACATTAAAGGGTTCGAAATTTTTTATTGTTTAAAAATTTTGCAAAAAAGTATAATGTGATATTGTTATCATTTGTTTTGATTTGTAATCTTCGGTTTTTTGGTTGTTGTTGGTTTTTATTTCATTTTGTTATTTGTTATTGTTTATCATAGTAGAACTAAAATGTAAGTGCCGTTAAATAGTACTTACAACGTCGGGAATAAATTCTTACAATCATTTTTAGGTACATATATTTATGGGTTTACGTTTTAGTATATTAAAAATTAAAAAACGTATTTATACATATCTATAAAAAGTGTATTATTTGTATGTACTTATAGGTATACCTACCTAAAAACAAATACCTACCTACCTATAATATTTTTTAATTTTGTGCAAATAGGTATTTGGTCAAACTTACATATAGGTACATACATTTATAGGTACCATTTATATGTAATAAATTAAACCTTTTTTCAAAAAAAAATTATAGGTATACATAGGTATAAAGTATTAATTATAAAATATGAAAGCATCCTTGATTTCCTTAACCAACTTCATTAGCATTAGTAGGTGCTAGTCAAATTTAAAACAGAGTCAGTTAAAATTATATCTGATATTGTATTGCAACGCAGAGATCAGAAATAAATTATGAGATTAAGTAGGTATCCACAATATTATTTTTTATGGATATATCTCTTAGGTTTTTAAATTTAAACAATTTTTAAAGGGTAAAACTAACAAACAAAATTTACAGCTACATGTATGTATATGTGTAATAAAGTAATAAAATAATAAAAACATTGTAAAAACAACAATTATGTTTCTACTAAAACGAATTTTAATACTTTAAAAATTATAAAAAAAAACTTTGGCCACCCTGTTTCGAAATTAACAAATCAAATGAAATGCATAGGAAAATGCATTTGTATATGAAAGAGTTTACAGTGTAGTAAGCGATTATAATCAAATGGTCTAACTAAATGACTGTGGCCAATACTAGCAGAGACACTAGTAGTAGGTATAACAAATAATAATGGTGAGGAAAGGGGAAACGATTCGGCAAATATAAATTCATATTCTATCATATCAAAATTGTAGGTATGTGATGGTGTACTATTTGACATTTAATAAATTTATTTTTTTGTATTCGCGTTGGTATCTTTTATAATGAATTGTTTTTTGGTTTTTGTCTCTTTCAGCTAGAATTTAAATAACAACTTCCCTTACGCTGACAAGCTATAACAGACAGAATGAGTGTCCTTAATATAAAACAGGAAATTCAAGATACGGGATCTAATCTTAATAATATCACATGTTATAGTCCTTCCACCAGCACAACACCAACAACCGCCAGCAGCAGTAGCAATAATAGACGTAATAGTGGTTCAAATAGTGGTGGAGGTGGTGGTGGTGGTAGCGGTAGCACAGCTAATGGTATGAAATCTTCTCCTTCTGTCTCGCCAGAAAGACAAATGTGCAGTTCTACTACTACTTTAAGTCTTAATAGCAACGGTTCAAATAATACAGCCGAAGAGGGAGGTTCTACGGCTAATCATGGTTCAAATCCTAGTCAAAGTTCCAGTTCAGGTAATTCGATACGTGATGAATTAAGACGTTTGTGTTTGGTGTGTGGAGATGTTGCCTCAGGTTTTCATTATGGGGTGGCAAGTTGTGAAGCCTGTAAGGCGTTCTTTAAACGCACCATTCAAGGTAACATTGAATACACCTGTCCGGCTAACAATGAATGCGAAATCAATAAGAGACGTAGGAAGGCTTGTCAGGCTTGTCGTTTCCAGAAATGTCTACTAATGGGCATGTTAAAGGTGATTATAGTTTTGTTTATTTTTATGTATTTAAAAAACAGTTTTGTTTACCTTATCAGGGTTGTAATGGTATACAAATGCTGTTGCAATTAAATCTAAAAACGGCAAATAAATATATCTACATCATGAATTTCGATAATATCCCGTGTCTTGTCTTATGTTTAAATTTAAAGTTTTATTCCGATTTAAATACAAAACCTTAATATCAGAATTCATGTCCTAAAAGTATTTATTTACAATTTTTAAATCTAATTCAAACACGAATTGTAACAAACATTTTCGCAAAAGCATTTTTTTTTTTATAAAAAAAGATAATAAAAAATCTTGTGGATTTTCGCTTAAACGTATAAAAATTTACCCAAAACCTTATTATTTTTTAAATCAACCGAATCGATAGTTTAAAAGCTTTTATTTTTCTTATGATCATTGGTCATTTCTTTATATATTTTAGGAGGGTGTACGCCTAGATCGCGTTCGTGGTGGCCGACAGAAGTACCGTCGTAATCCCGTCTCCAATTCATATCAAACAATGCAATTGCTTTATCAGTCGAGTATAACCTCTCTAAGTGATGTCAAAATTCTCGATGCACTTAGCAATAATGAACCTGACTTACTCTCCGTCAAACTGACGCAACTAAGCAATACGGTCAGTAATTCATCATCATCGTTGCTAGAGGATGAATTCGCTACAACCAGTTCACCAGAACCAACATCTAACGTCAAACCCGAACATCAGCACAATCTTATAACAAATTGTGGCAATACAACCACAATGTCACCACCCTCGACACCCACCTCTTCAACGGCGGCAAATTCGAACACACCCTCCACAACTACAACTTGCATTTTTCAATTGAATTCATCACCCACAAATAACAATAGCGATGCCCATGATATACTGGGTACTCTCAGTAATTTGTATGATGCTGAACTGGTGAATGTTATTGGTTGGGCCAAGGGTATTCCTGGTTTTGTGGAATTGCAGTTAAGTGATCAAATGAATTTGTTACAGGTCACCTGGCCGGAAATACTGACATTACAATTGATTTTTCGCTCATTACCGTTCAATGGTAAACTGTGTTTTGCTTCGGATCTCTGGATGGACGAGCTGCTGGCCAAAGAATGTGGTTATACGGAGTTTTATTATCATTGCCTGCAGGTGGCCCAACGTTTGGAACGTATTTCAATTAGACGCGAAGAATATTATCTACTTAAAGCTTTGATTTTAACCAATTGTGATATCAATTTGGACGATCAATCCTCCTTAAGGTCACTTCGTGATTCTATTTTAAATTCTCTTAACGATGTGGTTTATCTTTTGCGTCACAGCTCAGCTGTTTCACATCAACAACAACTGCTACTCCTAATGCCTGCCCTAAGGCAAGCCGATAGTATACTACGCAGTTTTTGGCGTAGCGTTAAAGCGAAAGGTCTAGTAACGTTAAAAAAGTTATTTGCCGAAATGTTAGAACCAGTATCACGGTGAGGTTTAACAGTTTCACAATCTTAGCATTTGTTACATGCAAAACGTTTTAGATCTGTAAAAAAATAGTTAATATTTGTTGCAATTTTTTTTTAAATTTTATTAATTTTTTATTTTTTATTTGATTTTTTTCTGAATTTATGTTTTAAGCTAAAAAGAAGAAAAAATTAAATAATTTACAATATTTATGAAACACACGAAGAAGCGTAGTAAAATTATACCCAAATGGCTCAGTTTTTAAATGTTTAACAAAAATTATTTGTTATTTTAATTTTTTTCAAACATAAGTTTGATAAATTAAAACAAAAAAACGCTTACAATTTAAATAACCAAAGAGTTTTTTATGAATCTTAGATTTTTTGGTTTTTTAACTTACTTTATTACAAATAAAGAAAATTTTAAAGTCTCATAGCAAAAGCATATACATCTATAGAAATATAATGGAATAAGAAAAAAAAACATTGTAACTTATTGTTTTTATACATATATTATGTATAAATATGTAAATATAATGTACAGTTTTTTAGAATTAAAAAAATTAATGATTCGATTTTGTTTTAATTAATGGCAAGGTTGGTTATTTGCGGGAATCGGAAAAAATAATATTGAAAGAAAAAAAAATAATATTTATTTTTTAGAATAAAGACATTTTCTAATTTAAACTAGTTTATTGGTCTACCTATTCATTACCTATAAACGTAAATATGCACTCAAGATGAATTTCCTTTGAGTCCATCAAGTATTTAAAAACTCATTCGATAAAATTAAAATAAAAAAAATTTCATGGAATTTTTAAAATTTTGTTCCATACCATTTTGGAACCCAGGCGATCAAGCTGATTCTGAAATTTTTTTTTAAGGCGCATTCTTAAATAAATATATTTTTAATCTGAACAAAGATTTTAGATAAATATAAAAAAGTCATGTTTTTATAAGCAAATCAAAAAAGAAATTATATTCAATTGGCAAAGCCGAATATAGCGTTTTTAGATGTTTTACTTTAATATAAAAAGTTTATAATTCTGAAACTATTAAAATGCTAATTTTTCCTATAAAATAGACTAATTTTGCATAGCAGGGTATATTTAGCAGACATTTGCATCGCTAAAAAAATACAGCAAAGCAAGTACAGCAGGCATTTAGTTTTTATTTAAATGTAAGACAGATGTCAAAAAACTAACAAAAAAGTGTTTGAAATACATAAGTATGTACGTATGTACGTATAAAATAATTTATACCACGGTACATCTATAAACGGTAGCCTAAGTTAACCAGCTGATTAATTGTTTTAGTATCCAATTTGTTAAACTCCATCCAAAAAAAAAATATTTTCTCAATCTTCTTAGTTTCTATAATGTCAAACTTTATATAAAAACAAGTAGGAGCGCTATATTCGGCTGTGCCAAATTTTATATACCCTTCACGACGTGTATTTATTTATGTATGCTTTTTTTCAAATTTTCCAAAAGGGGAAAAAACATTTTTTTTTTACCAGTAACGGGTCCGTGGGACATTGGGGGGCTGTGAAAAGTTGATTTCAACAGACTGACTGACGGACAGACGAATTAATCAACTTCCCTATCTAAAAGGATTTAAAATATAGATATATACTTAATGGGGTCGCAAATGTGGTGAAGGGTATAAAAAACTTTTTCAAGCTAAGGCTTCCCGTTTTTCTTGTATCATGATATGGTCCACACTTCACTCATTAATGCTTTTGATTTGTTGTAAAAAAAAGTTAGATATTCGTTCAACACTAACAAAAAAAAAAAAGTTTTTTTAAAAAAAAACCATCAGCTGATTAAATACGATCACCATACATATCGCTCATTTACTCAAACAACGTCATAACTAAAAAAATGAAATTTTTTAGTTAATGATGCAGAATTGTTCACTATATCATGCTTAATATTGTGTAAATGACGTGTAAACTCACCTCTTGATAGAAGAAAACTTTTTAATATCTCCACTGAGTTGTATGTAAATTGAAAACTTTAAACTCATTTTCTGCAAAACTAGTTTTTTTGAGTTATGAAGTTCTGAAGTTCGTTGGTCTCAGGTAGAAAGGCCCTAACTCAGATAATTGTAATGTTACAGGAGAAGGTGAAAACATAATAGAAACTGTATATATCAACACGTTAATTTTGTATACAATTGCTTGTGAAACCGTTATTTTTGAAAATATTGCATTAATTTTTGTGACGAAGTGTATTTGTGTGAAATGTATTGATATCTTTAAATAAGTCAATTTTGAAAAAATGCGAGTTCGGTCATTTTTACCTGAGACCAATGATATGTACATATCGTTCATTTGCTGCGACAACGTCACAACTTAAAATATTTAATTTTTTAGGAGACACATTTTTAGTTTTAAAACCAATGTATTTTTTTCTTAAATTTTTAAATGCAAATAAAATTATAGCCTGAGTTGTCACTTGTCTAGATAAGCATCGTTGTTGATCATACAAATTACAAGGCACAATTAAAGTAATACGTTATTGCCAATAATAGACAATAGTTTAGGACAAAATGCTTCTATGCTTCCTGCACATAATTTTAAAAGCTGATTCACAAGACTTTGTCAGTTATTTAAACACCTTATTTCTTATGTACTGGTGCTATTAACGCGAAATATAGGTTTTTTGAATTATGACGTTGTTGCAGCAAATGAGTGATATATACTTGTAATGAACCCTGTTGAATTTTTGTTATTATTAAAAAAAAAACTGTTTTTATTTTTTAATTATTAATTTTTGTCTTTTATTATTTAAAAATTTCTTATAAAAAACATTATAAACTTAAAAAAGACTGTTTATACATATGTATATGTAATTAGAAACATGTGTTTGTCCTTATAATTATTTATGTATGTATATTTTCCCTAAAAAAGGCAACTTTTTAAAAACAAAAATAAAAAATAAAATAAACTTACAAAGTATACAATGGTAAGGGGTGGGTGGTAGTGCATTTTGCACATTTTTGCACATAAAATTATATTGCATAGATCAAAAATAATAATAACATAAAAGTAATTCATAAACAAAACAATAAAAAAAAGCAAAAGTATCTTAACTTATAACAGTAAATCTTTAAAAGCTATTTACATAGGTTTAGGAAAAAACGACTAGATTCAATGTATGATTCTATTTGTAAAATGTGTTGAATGTGTTTTTTTTTTCTTACTCAAATGCTTAAATATCTAACATTATTTAAAAAAGAAAAAAAAATCTACTTAACTAAGTACAGTTTATTTTCTTTATGATTAATAATCAACCGCCCCTCCGACACCGAAAACTAATTTAACACTAATCATTTCCAGGATCAAAATGAAAACGAATTTGTGAGCGTTGTAAGTCACGAGATTCGAAATATTTTTTCGAATTTTTTGTAAAACGATCAGAACGTTCTAGTTCTTTGCGAAAGTAATCAATGGTTTTAAGTAGACCTTCTTTAAGCGGCACCTTTGGCTCCCAGTTGAGATACTTTTTGGCTCTGCTAATGTCTGGCTTACGTCGCTGTGGATCATCCTCCATGGCTTCAATTTGTTTTACCTTACTTTGTCCGCCCACCAGCTCTTTTATAATAAGAGCAAATTCTTCTATACTATGCTCAACTGGATTGCCTATATTGACGGGTTGTGAGTAATTGGAAGCCATCAAACCCATAAGGCCATCGACCAAATCTGATACATATTGAAATGATCTGGTTTGTTTTCCATTGCCATAAACGGTAATAGTTTCGTTGCGCAACGCTTGCATAATAAAATTTGAAACGACGCGACCATCATTCATGTGCATGCGTGGACCAAATGTATTAAATATGCGGGCAACGCGAACCTGTACCTTTTCCTGCAATAAAATAGAAATATTTTTTTAATTGATTAAAAACATAAATAAATAAACTGTTCAAACTTGTTGTTAAAAAAATGTTTAGTTGATGGCAGCGTTTGTAAAATTATTAAATAAAACTTTTTCATTTTCATTTCCATATTATTTTTTTATTGCTGCAATCAACTTAATATGTATTTTTAATTTTGTAATTTATAATTTCGTTATTAAATTTTTACATAATTTTAATTTTTCGAATGTTTTTTTTATTGTTCACTTACTATTTTTAAATATTTACTAACAAAAAAATAAGGTCTCTTCGTTTACTTTATTATTAGAAACTTGCAACAAGAGAGTAAAATTAAAATTTACATAATAACTCTCTCAAATACCCAAACATATAAACAAAAAAATTAATCAACGTTTTACTTGTTAATAATTTGCTAAAAGCTGGTGCATGGTCGACAACAAAATAAATGTTAATAAATTTATATTTTCCAACTGGTCACCATCAGATTTGTTAAGTAGTGATGAAAACCTCGGTATAAAAGATTTGAAACTTTTTTTTTTAAGATTTTCAAGATTAATTTTTAAATTATTCAAACATTTTTGATGATATAACGCATTAGGATAAAAATAATAATTTGAAGCATTTCTTTTGCAACCAGCCCCACTGTGTGGTGTTGTCAATTATTAAATAATGTTTTGCTTAATTTATCTACTTGTTTTAAGCTTCTTTGTCGGATGCTGTTGTATCTAAATTAAAAAGAAAACAAAAACCGTTATGACTAATCGTATAAACTCTTTTTTTGAGCAATTTTTTTCAATTCTAAGAAAAAAAATTTTTTTTTCAAGATATTTTTTCTAAAGGTAATTATGTAAACAAAAACGGAACACAGTTTTTTGAATTATTTTGGATAAATTACAAATTTTAGTTAATAAACAAGTCTCTTATCAAGTTTTAAATTTTTTGTTCAAATATAAAAATCCATCATTATAAAAATATTTAAAAATAATTTACATCCAACACTAAAATATCGGTCAAAGAGTGCTGATGATGAAAACCGTAGCTGGTTTCGAAAATGCATTCCACTCGGCTAGTGTCGGCAAAATTTACTTTTCAAATTATTATTCATTCATTGTCACATATAAAAAATTAAATTTCTTTAAAAATTTAAAAATGAACTTGAGCCAGAATAAAACTAAACTTAATTGTCTTAAAACAAATAAGTTCGTAATAAAAACATTTAAATAATAAAAATAAATTTTTATGTTGGCAAACTTTTGTTTGAGATATAACCAGACATCAGTTTTTTTTTTTATAATAAAACGATAAATAGACATATGTAGGTACATATATGCTATTAATTTTAATTGTGGAAGGTCATTTGTAAAAAAACTAAGTCAAACCGTTAAAAAAAACACACATGTATGTATGTACATTAAAGGCCTGCAATTGCATATCATATTGTATAGGCTAAACGAATACACCTTGTTAATATATGTATGTTACTTCTGGTATAAATGAGATACTGTTGTTGTATGTTATGGTATGGGTTTGCTTTAATATACT
>NDXZ01024276.1:0-12280 GCA_003055125.1 Paykullia maculata | reverse complement strand
ATTAGCATGACGAAAAAAAATAATCAGCTGATTAACTGAGGCCACCTGATACATATTCGCCTTGAATATACTCATTGTTGTCATAAAAACAGTATCAGCTACTTATTGTATTGGATTAGGTGAGAGACTTACTTGTTGTTTTCTTCTCAAATAACTGTTGTACACACAAAATTGTATTGCGTTCTGTGAGAGACTTATTTGTTGTGTGAACTAAAAGAACTGTAGTTACTACAAGTATGTATTTTAAAAAGTTTTTTTGTATAAAATATAAAAAGTATTTATAAAAAAAATTCTAAATAAATTTTATATATTTTAGTGCGTACTTTAATAACTATGTATGTATATACACACACATATGTTTATGCATTTTTGTTGCTGCAATACAATAACTACTAGTTGTAAAACATATATTATCTGTTTTATTGTTTAGTTTGAGAGAAACATAGGTAAACAGATATGTTACGCTTTTTCTCTGTTTATCCATTTACACCCAAACCGTTCCTAAGAATAACGATACAAACATGTAACAGAAACATTAAAGTGCACATCAATAGGCACTTAAAGCAGTAGCACAACAAAACTGGTATGTTTGGTGTAACTGTGCACGTCTTAAATGTACATATGTATGATAACAAATATTTAATTAGTCTATTTATTTTAACATATTCTGGTTTTTATGTAAAATAATTAGGTTAAAGTTAGAGAATAAATTTCTTAAATTGAAAAAATACCCCTCTTTTGTTCCAAAAAAAATATTAAAAAGTTTTATTTCCATATTTCTAATTTGTTAGCAACTTTTAACGCATAAAGCTTTAAACATATGTACATTACAATTTAAAAAAAAAAAAATGTTTAAACTTTCATTTAAAAAGTTACCGACCGATATTATCTTTAAACAGCTAAGTATATAAAAAAATTAAAATATTAGCAATATTTCATAAAGGATTTGTTGAAATATTATTATATGTACCTAGTAACTTTAATACTGTTTCTTTAAACAGGAATTTTTTTTTAAATTGTGCATAAAAAATAAAGTTTTACACACCTGTTTTGCATACGCATAACTCAGTGTCTCCGAAACACGTTTGCCCTCGTCATAACATGCCCGCGGGCCAATAGGATTCACATGACCCCAGTAGCTTTCGGGCTGTGGATGTACCGTAGGATCCCCATATACCTCCGAAGTACTAGCTATCAATACCTTGGCCATGACACGTTTTGCCAAACCCAAAACATTAATGGTTCCCATAGTATTTGTTTTGATGGTCTTTACCGGATTGAACATGTAGTGTGGTGGTGAGGCTGGCGAGGCTAAATGATAGATTTCATCTACCTCGATAAACAAAGGATTTACAATGTCATGGTGAATCAGTTCAAAGTTCTCGTGACCTAACCAATGTTCAACATTGCGTTTGCGTCCCGTAAAGAAGTTATCGACTACAATCACTTCGTGGCCGGCCAGCATAAGATTGTCGACCAAATGGGAACCTACAAAGCCAGCTCCGCCTGTTATTAAGATTCTCTTGCGGTTCTTATAATTTAAATATTTTACTTTGGGATATTTGCGGGGGGTATTCGATTGTAAGGCACGCATATCGTCTTGTAGTCTAGCCAACTCGGCCTTTGTCTTATCCAGTTCATAGCGTTGTTGTTCTAACAACAGTTGCTGTTTTTCGTACACAGCCAGCAAATCTTGCGTGTCTATTTCGTTATTCTGGCTGCTGCGCAACTGACCACTGATGTGATTTGAATCTTTAGTAGACAGGGACTTATAGAAAACCATAATGAACACAAAAATACCCATAGCCATGGCAATTTCTTTCCACCGTTTCTTCGTTATCGTTATTGTCCACATAATGATTAGTTCATTAATGGTGGATAATGTTAAGCGATCTTTTGGTGTTATTTTGAAACTATTTGTTGCTGGATACAGTGAAAAACACTGTGCGCAATTCACAAGTACTGCTTCGTTCTCACGTTCTGGTTAAAGTGAAGTGTCAACTTGTTATAATTATTTTAATACAGTTATAGTCGTTCGAAAACAAGTTGTATTTGCATTTAAATTTTTAATTTTTCCAGCTTTTTTTTTATTTTTGTCTTTCTATGGTTCTTATCGGACTGATATTGCACATTAGTGTTGTTTGCTGTTGTTATTGTTTTCTGTCTTCTTGTTGTTGTTGGCATTCGCTTTTCGAACAGCTGTTGATAGTAAACAAGAGTACAGAGCGACATCTGTATGTCAAAGAG
The DNA here is from genome assembly GCA_003055125.1 of Paykullia maculata. Classification (NCBI taxonomy): domain Eukaryota; kingdom Metazoa; phylum Arthropoda; class Insecta; order Diptera; family Rhinophoridae; genus Paykullia; species Paykullia maculata. The sequence goes on along the minus strand of NDXZ01024276.1, from coordinate 10,033 downwards.
TAACGAATCGAATTAGGTACACATTAGAGAGATCTATAAAACATATTTAAAAAAAACAAACAGATGATTTTTTGTTAAGAGCGAAACTTCAATATTAGAGTTCTATTGCATACATCAAAATATATAATTCAGTCTATTCACAAAGTTGCATAGCTAAATTATTTTCGAGTATCAATTGAATAATATTGAGTTACAAATCATTAATTTGGACACGCATATTAGAAATCGCGGAAGTTCTTTCAGTAAAAAATGAAGTGCAAAATCAGAAATAAAGTATTTTTAGCTGTTTTACTAGCTTTTTCATTCATTTTGCACTGAGTATCACAGTTATTTTTATTTTTTTTTTATAAAAATAAACTTCAGTATATTTTATTGAATACATCAAAAAATCGCTAACACGAAACTTTTTATCACCCGCTGGTTCTAGTGTTAAAAAGCACTAACATCACCATCACTGCTTAGAACGAACTAAAACCCATCAGATTATTAAATTAAAAAAAAAACAATTTAAAAATCTAATTGGCCCTTAAAAATCTAAAAATAAGTTTTTTAATTGTAAAAGTTCCCTTAAAAATAGTGTGTTAAATAGAAAAATCAAATATGTTCAAAAAAATAATTGGCGTTAGATCCTTTTGACCGCATCGAAATTTGGGGCTGGTGCTAACAAAAGCAGAAAAAAAACCGGAGCAAAGAAAAAGAAAAATCGAACGCGTGTCATTTATTAATTTCTAATTGATGATGATGCCAACTAATAAGAGCGTAATTGTTTTATTTAAATAATAAAAACTCTCGAAGTATTTTTATACGTACATTGTACTCATGTATAGAAGTGCTACATATAAATGTGTGTGACTTATCAAAAGCAAACATTGTTTTAAGCACTGCTCCGGCTGGAGCTAACAAACACCAACCCTGTTTTTTTAACACGGCCAATAACATTTATTCATCAAAATATGTATTGTTTACAATGTTTGTTGCCGGTGCTTCTTTTGCCAAAGCCCACCAATCCTGCTCTAATGGAAACACATGTCATGTTTATTGTGCTTTATTTAATTGGGTTCTTTCTGGAGCGCAAACCCTGTACCATTTGTAGTCTTGTTTTCTTGACAGCTGTTTTCCTTATCTGCTATAGTGGTGTTGGCAATTGCATATTTTGGGGTAACTGTGAAGGACATCAATGTGAAAACGGCTAAATTGCTAAAACGGACAATATTGTGATAATTCATTAAGATCTTAAGAACCTTTTTTACACCGGGCTGCAATGAGAATAAAAAAGCAATCTAAAATGTTTAATAAAATGACAAATATTAGAGAAGAGACATATACATAGTAAATTTAGGGTGAGTAAAAAAATAAGTTTCTTTAATTTTTTATTTTCTACATACATATGTATACACCTATATATGTATATTTAAAAATAGGTACCTATGTATATTTATTTTTAATAAATATCTTTTCATTTTATCTGCTATATCATTATTTGTGTTATTAAAATTAACAACGTCAAATTAATTTGTTTTCTCTTAACAATGAATAAAATAGGATTTTAATTATTTAATTCAACTTGTTTTCTTTATCTATGTTTATTTTCAGACAAAAAAATGTCAATGTCCCTCCCCACCCACTTTAAAAAAGCAGAAACGTAGTCTTCGTAGAAGTTAAGTGCTTTTAAAATCGTAAGCTATCAGTAAATAAAAAAAACGCTTTTTCACCATCTCCATAAAACATAATTAATAAACATCACAAAAGTTGTAATACCATAATTTAAATAAAATAAAAAGCCTAGGCGACGATGATTTTAGAATAATTAATAGCAAATAATGATAATTACTAGCAAGTGTGGTTGTTTTTGAAATGTAAACGAAACAAAAAATTTATATATAAATTACACTATTTTATGAGATTTTGTTTTATATTTTCGGTTGTTTTTTATTTATTTTTTTGTTTAAGGAATGTATGTAAAACATTTTCAATTTTGTAAATATACATAGGTTTTTCTGAAGCTGTTTTCGATACACAATTTTGTAGTATGTAGTTTTAAGTAATCCTTTACGTTAATTTATATGTATACAAATGTATGTAATATTTTTAATTTATACATGCGTACGATATTTTATTTATATTAATGATAAAAAAATAAAAAATTTACTCAAGAAAATTAATTAAACAAATAAAAAATTTTAAATAAAAAAAAGAAAATTTATTCAATCTTAAAGAAAAATGTTTTTGTAATAGTTATCATCGAAAGTTGTTTTCTGGAAAAGAAGACTTTAGCTTGGCACAGTTGATATTCTTGGCGGAGTTAAACTAGAGTCGTTAAGATGCAAAGATTCACTTGCAGCTAGAACGGTTCTATTTTTGAAATTTATATACATAATTTTAAGATTTTAGTTGAGTGAAGAACTCAATATGTGATATTAAAACTGAAAAATCGATTAAATTTCCAGTACAAGTTTTATTTTAAGACAAGTTTTTGTTTTTGATTTATCGTAGAAAATTGTTCTATAACAAAAAGTTTATTAAAAAATTTTAAAACAGCTTTATAATAGTTGAGCATTAATTGATTAAATTTTTATATGTATTAAAAATCTGCTACGAATAAAAAAACTTCTCAACCATGCCATAGAATATACGAGGTTTTCCTTAATTTTCTTTTAACGCAAAGTCGGTTCTTTTTAAAAGCGACCTTAAACATTTCTACTATAGTCAGAAACAAGTCAGAGCGCTATATTTGTCTGTGCCAAATCTTATACTTATACCCTATACATACTTACATATATTTAAAAATTAATCAGCTTTAAATGGGTGCCAAATCAAATAGTAAAATGTGTTCATACCAATTGTAACAAAATATAAGTAAGTGGCATCTCTGATCAGCTGATTTTTAATATTGTTAAAATATACATATGTAAGCAGCGGTAAAAATTTGAAACAAATTTGTTTGATATTGTTAAAAAAATGTGCTAGTGATTTTTAAAACGAGTTTAACTTTCATCGAGACAAAGTTTTTCTTTAATTTAAACAATTATTATAAGAATTATACAGATCAATAATTCAAATGTAGAAAGTACCGAATGCAGTGTGTTCTTCACTAATATTATTAATTACTGTAAGTTTATTGTACAATTATTATTTACAAACAAAATTTACCTGTTATTAGTTCCCAACAAATTTTTCGGGTAGAATTTGTTAAATTTTCTTATACATACATACATACATATATATATAAAGTTTGCCAATTTAAAATAACAAATGAAGGGAGAGAATGAGTGAATTTTCGAAATTAGGAAAGTGTCGGCTGATCTAATAGAAAATTGTTAAAACTCACATCGATCAAAATTATGTTACTGGTGATTTGGTTTACAAACAATTGCTTAAACGTGTTTTCATTGTTCAAATATTTGATACCAAAAAATGTCCCAAGAATTAATTTGTTAAGGATTTAATAATCTACAAGTAACTATACATTGTTGATATACATATGTAGTTCCCATTAACATTGTAAAAAAATAATGTATTAAAAATGTAGCTTGTAGCTCTTGTCACGTAAAAAGGGTAAAAGATTACGGTATTTAAAACAAAGTTGTTTATCTTGTCTTTACCAAAGTTAACAGGTATTTAAATTTAGGACTTCGTCGAACCCTTTGTCATCAAAAGAGTTTTACAGTTAGCTTCGCCATCAGTTAAGTTGGTAATGCCACCTGATGTTAATAACCCAAATTCTATTACATTGTCGTTTTAGTAATACAAATATTAGCCTTTTTAAGGTAAAATTTATGGGTCGATTATGGACGGCAACCGATCTTTAGTTGCGTTGTCTGCTGGCAGCTACAATTTCACATTTGCCATTATCATTAAACTTCGAAAGTTTAGTTAAAAGGTGCTAGTTGTCTGTTGCCTGTTGTCTTCTGTAATAACATTTTTGGCAACTGACAACGCCATAGGTCTATTTATTTGCTCTTAGACTTGAAAATAATGTTTTCGCGTTTAGATATTTTCTCAGCCGATAGAAGTGTGTAGTGTAAAGACTAAAAATCAATTGATACTGTTTACAAATAAAATTACATACATTTTTTTGTGTTTCCTATTTACAAATATTTTTTATTTTATTTTTATTGGATTTTCTTATATTTCTTACAAAAACAGTTTTTTAAATTCCTTTTACAAAAAAAGATGTTCTAAAATTAACAACAATTATTTATAAATTTAATTAAAGATTCACAAAAAATACGTACATATATATTTTTATACAATAGGATTTAATTTATACAATTAAAAGATTGATTGATTGATTTTATAGGTATATTCATTCTGTAGCAACAATATAGGTGTAGAAGAAGAACAAAAATTTAAAAAAAAATTATTAATTTAATATGTATATTCATTTTATTGGTATAAATGTATGTATATTTATGCATATATATTTATTATACATCAATTAACTTTAGTTTTTTACACAAAAACCCAAACAAATATTTTAGGATACAAAATTAGTTTACACGTGTTGTTTAAAAACATTAAGCTGTCGTTTAAATAATAATGCAATTAATTTAAAAAAAGGAGATTCTCAGATTCAATTTTGTGTTATTTTCTGTTGTTTAAAAATGGATGGTACAAAAAGGCGACAGCAGCAAACATCACAGATGATTTTTAAAAATCAAACGATTAAACGGAACGAGGCTGGACAACTGAAACAAAAAGTAGGAAAAAAATTAATTAGAAATTAGAAAAGTTTTAAAATTTTAAACGTAAATATTTAAAATTAATCTTTTTCCACGATGTTAACAAACACAACTAAATTTACACAAACTTACCCAAAAGCTTTTCACAATTTAAAAGTTTTGTAATTGAAAAGGCTCACGTGAGAACAAACAAGTTTCTCTTTTAAATTTTGGGCAAGTATTAAATACTTAAATGTTTTTTTGTTAATAGAAATAACAAATTTAATAAAAAAAAACATTAATTAAATGGAAAATGATTATTAGAAAACATTTAAATAAGTTTGATAAATGAGAGTTTTTTTGTTCATACTCTCATTTACTCAAACTTACCCAACATCTTCTGGATTATCCATCGCAATTTTTTTGAAGTTTTATGAAAATTTTGTTTAAGAAAAACTTAACTAAAATGTTTCCAAAATATAAAAATTGTTTTTTGAATTTTTTTATAAAACCATCAAACATTTTCTCAATTAAAAGTTTGCATTAATCGGAAACCCATCAAAAAAGTGTTAAAAAATTAAATTTTTAAAAGAAAATAATTCTAAAAATGCAAAATTGTTGGAAGTTTGACAGTAAGTTGCAAAAGTTATTAAAGGTTTTCTATGGATCAATAACTATTGAAAAAACTTTCTTTAAATTAATAAACATTTATTTTTTTAATTATAACTTTTATTAATTTCGGAAATGCTTATGTATAAGCAAATTTACTGGCTATAAACTTTTCTCCCCCCACCGATACTTACTGTGTGGCCTTTCAGACTCTTCAGCTGTTTGAGCAGACGATTGATCATCCTGTGATGACATGTCATTTTCGGCCTCCATCATGGGAACGGGAATTCTAACGGGTTGTGCTAAACTGCGACCCCAACCGGGATGAGCCATAGGTAAACGTTGATCAGGCATGGGGGGTGTCATGGTATCACGGGGCTGTTCGGGCAAAGGCTGAAGAATAAGTCGTTGAATGGGCATTGGTAATTCTTGCATGCGAGATTGACGCTCAGCCTGTTGCTGCTGTTGTTGTTCAGCTTGTTGTTGATCTTGAACTTTGTTTCGTTGTTGTTGTTGTTGCTGTTGTTGGGCGGAAGCAGGAGTTTCATTGTCATCATTCTCATCATCATCTTCGGCACTGTTGCTGGTATCATCTTCATCGGAGTCATTGGCCAAGAGACGGAATTCTTCGTTGATGCGATTTTCGGTGAGACGTTGAATGATGTTTAGGTCTTCAGCGGTGATACCGGCACGTTCCAAAGCAAAGTCCTTGGGCATACGTTGAATCTGCGTTAGATGAAGAGTGTTTCATATATACATAGTTTGATTTTTTTTAAGTTTTAAATAGTTTCTTATTTATTACCTGGAAGAAGGGAAATTCTTGACGTTGTGGTGAGGACTGTTGTTGCTGCTGTTGTGGTTGCTGAATAATTTGGACTTGTGGTTGAGGTTGTTGTGCTTGCTGTTGTTGTGGACGTTGTACTACAGCAGGTTGTTGATGTTGTTGAACCGAAATTTGTTGGGGCACATCATTGGCAAAATGAATCATTTCCCGAATGGGAATTTGATGAAATTGTATGCGAACAATACGTTGTGGTTCAGGGTGGGGAGCTTGCATCTCTTGTGGTGGCATAGGTGGACGCATTGGCAATTGTTGGAAAGGTGGTGGTGGTGGGGGCATTTGACGCAAGAAACTATGTTGTTGTTCTTGTTGACGTGGTGGCATCATGGGTTCCATACGCTGAGGCATATGAGTCAAGGGAAAGCGATTGGGAATGGGACCAAATGGTATGGGTACACGTTGGAAAGGAATAAACATGGGACGAATAGCTTCAACTTCATCGATTTCATCATCATCTTCCTCGCGATTGTTGTTGCGACCCGACTCCTGTTCCTTGTTTTCATTGCCACCTTCACAGAAAATGGAAATGCGTTCGCCAGTAATGCGAGCCTTTTTGGGGTCGGTCGTCAAATTCATGCCGAAAGGCAGAGCAACAGTTTTCGAGGGTGAATCAACAATTTCTTCAGCATGTTTACGTTCTACGACACAATTCATGCGAGATCTGCAGATCATCAGAGAAAAACATTTTAAAATTTTAATTTTTAATTTTTTTAATGTAAATTACTTTTTGTTATTTTGCAATAATGCAGCAGCCAAATCGCTCAAGTCTAATTCCAATGGAATTTTGCCAGGATACTTTTTCATTTCCTCGGTCTCTGCACTGTTTTCGCTATCGTTGACTTCATTCATGTTGGTCTCCTCTTCGGAAGGTTTGTGTTCAGCCTTAAGAGTTTTACGTTCCACCTTCTTGACCGGCTCTTCTCTATCGAGGCTTTGCAAATCATCATCATTTAAATTTTCACGACCTAATAAAGCTTCAGCTCTTGGAAGTTCCTAAAATGAAAAACAAACAAGACGTTATTTAAATTTTTATTTGAACTTCTTAAGTTTATAAAAATTTAATGAAGAAACTTTAATGCTGCGAACATGTTGTACATTTGAGTATTTAAAAAAATTCTTGAAATTGTTGCAAAAATTTATATAAATACCAGTGTTTAAAAACTTTTAAACCCTCCCTACAGGAAGCCTTGGGTCAAGTGTCTTCAAGTCACCACTTTTTTCGGCTATTGTGGTGACTTTTTGGTGATATTGTCAACAAAGCGTCAATACTTTTTATTTTGCTAGTAAAAAGTACTAAAAGTGTAGACTAAAATCTACTAGTAAATCACTGGTTCCAATGTCTACACATGGTCCCAAAAGAACTACCTAGTCAATAGTACTAACTTCAGTAGTGGATTTTCAATGACACACACATGTTAAATATCTATAGTAAATAGCATTGGCTAGGGTATAATAAGTCACTAGTACTGGTGACTGTGTCAATAGTAAGTCAGTACAGTTTCACTATTGACATTTCCTGCAGGGCTGCTATAAACTTGTTTATACATACATACATATGTATGTTTATAAATTTATTTAATTTTTTTTATAAAGTGTTCCACCATCAACATTTTATATAAAAACAAACTCAGTATGAACTTTAATTAATAATAACACTGTGCAACAAAAAACAATTTTTTTTGCAAAGTATACAGACTTGGCTAAATAGGTTCTATAGTACTACCTAGCTCCGTTTTGAAATATTAGTTCGCGTTTTAATTTTATGGGCCTCAACATATTGGGACACTTGGTAAATTTTCCGAAAAATTGTACCATAACCTTTTAGCCAATAACTCATTCAGACTTGACGATAGCGTTTTAATGTCTTCAACAAATTTGTAGGTAAGTATCTAATGAATAATCCTTTGAACATTTAATCGCCGGAAAAATTTTTTTTGTATATATTTTCTTAAAAAAAAAAGCAAAACAAAATTGGATTTTTTTACTTTTTGAGCGTAGCTCGCAGGAATCTTTCTTTTTTTCCCATACTATCTTCTACAAAATTGTAGCCAGAGTACAAATAGAACAACTTTTGTGAACATACCTATAGATCTGAACATGTTTAGACGACTTATATAGCAAAAATTGCCTTTTTTTCGCCAAAAACTCTGTTTTTTTGAAGGACAGTTTTTGATTTCTTTACCATTACTCGCTAACTGCTGAAATTTTTATATTACTATCTTTGACAAACTTGTAGCCAGAGTAAAATAAAACAATTTTTGTAAACATACCTGTACGATCTGATCATGTTTAGACGTCTTATATAACAAAAATTACTTTTTTTTTAGCAAAAAAAACCGTTTCACAGTTTCTGTGTAATTTTTTTACTGTCGCACAGTGTAATCAACAACATGTTGCTATTAGGATTTGTTTCAACTACTTTTAATTTTAAAGCATTTTACTGATAAGTTTTACGACGTTTTCAACACAAATTTCAATGTGAAAACAAACACAAACATTTTTTTGGAAATCTAATGAAAACGCATCAACGTAATGATAACAATTTAAGTTTTTAATTAAATACATATTTAGCGAAATATAATAGTTGCGTCATTTTAAATATCATTTTTAACGGATGTATTTTACACATCAAAAAAAATTGTATTTATTTTCATACATGTATTTTACATGTATGAAAAACATTTAAATTATGATTAATAACATAAACAAATTTTCATGTTAAACCCTTAACTACTAGATTGAATCTAATAACAACAAAATATATAATTTTTACCGTAATTATAGAAATTTTTATTTTTAATTTTTACTTTAACTTGTTTTATACGCCAGAAATGTTTGTATAATCGATTTTAGTTTTTTTTTCGACTGTTTTATGAAAATTAAAATTTCACAGTTTACGCTCCGCTGTTTTGATATATTCGGTTTTACCTGTGATAATTATTAATATTTTTTTTTGGATTTGTAATAGTTTACAAATGAATTATTGTTAAACAATAAATAAATCTGTTTTAAATCTTTGGTTATTTTTATATAAAAAAAATATAATTTACAATTTTTTTTATAATAAACCTTAATGAGTTTTTACATTAATTTATTGAAAAAAAAACTAAGAAAAAACCAATTGTTGCAAACCATGTTAAATTGATTAAAATATATTAAAATGCTTGTTTTTGATTTCTAGCTAAAAAAACATAACAAATTGTTATGGAAAATTACGAAAAAAAACCAAAAAAAAATATTAATAAAAAAAGTGGGTTATGGTCAGCCAAAGAAGAGAAAAACTAAGTTTTATTTTGTGTTAAGTGAAGTTAAATAAAAAACAGACAATGAAAATATATAAACGGAAAGTTAACTATTGTTCATTACTAGTTTAAAAACTTTAAATTTTCATTTAGTAAAAATAGTTAAACTTGTTAATTTATCCTACAGAAATAATACAGCTTCCTTAACAATATGAAATATGTAAAACTCATGACCGCACAATGTTGCTAAACACATGACTTGGAATAAGGATCGTTTATAAAAACTTTTTTGTTTTTGAAATTTTTCCACAAAAATAGTTTTTTTAAAAATAAAAAATTTTCCTTAAAAAATATAAAAAAAAAAGTTTTCTAAATGAACAAATCTTTAGAGTTTGTTTTAGGCCAAGAAAATTGGTCTCGGTAGAACACTAAATATTTTGTCCAAACCTGGGAAAGTTTTTTGTCTTAAGCTGTGCAGAGATCAAAATATTTTTATTAAAAAGAGAAAGCTTTTGAAATCTTCTGGCTTAATGATTTAAAAGGCTGACTTTTTTAATATAATTTGTTAGTAAAACAAATAAGAGCGCTATATTTGGCTGTGCAAAATCTTATATACCCTTCACCGTGTGTGGCCAAATGGTATAACTTTTTATACCCTTCACACACACACATGTGTTAAG
>NDXZ01024274.1:0-10458 GCA_003055125.1 Paykullia maculata | reverse complement strand
GTGGTAATTGATGTGTAAAAATATTAAAAAAATATATACATTTTATTTATTTCCATTTCTACACATCAGAAAAATGTACCCACAACGTTTTTTTTTTAAGTGCTACGAGTGTTGGGTATTACAATTCTGTGCAGCTAAATCATTTGAATCTAAACATTCTTACTTGCTTAAATTAAAAATACTAATTTAATACAATGTGAAGTTTTTCTATTCAATATTCCATTTAGGTTATTGGATTCTTAAACAATCACGTTAATAAAATTAATCTACAACAAATAAGACTTTCATTTACTCTAAGATTTTTAGTTTTTGCTCAACAAGAAGATACAAACAACCAAACTCAACACAAAAAGTATCAATTACATTATATTGTGATTTTTCTTTGGTGAATTATTTTACAATAAATCTTAATTTACACATTTCTACGAAACTGAAATACTATAAATTAAGAACTACAACTACCAACCAGCCAACAGTTAAGCATAAAAACCAGTACGAAAAGCAATCGAGCTCCGTTGAAGGAGCTCAAATTAATTTTGATTTAATAGAATTTCCATTGGAAAATCACTAAATTAAATTGCAATTAAGCGATATAAATTGCTAAAAAGAAATGGTAAAGTAATATATTAATTCAATAGCAGGTTTTTGCTTTTTCTTTGTGCAAAATATTTAACAGCGGTATATGAGTTTCCGGTTGTGCTCTATGCTTACTAGAAAAAAATATATTTGACCAGAAACATTCAGCAGCACATACATACATATACAGAGTATATCTACATATGTATAAAAAAATTATATATGTATGTATAGATGATATTTGTAAGAATATATACAATGTTAAATAAAATATACTGTGTAAAAAATATATGTACGTTATGATGAAAAAATAAATAAAATGAAAAAGTACTTTGTGTGAGGTGCTGAAAGTAAAAAATATACCACGTAAACATTATAATCCTTACCGTTTTTAGGTGCTAGGATTTAAACGTCACTTGCAGTTAGTTGCCAATATACAACGAATTAGTATGGTTAAATGCACACATACATACGTATATACATGTATGTGTAGTGTGTAAAGCATAGTACAGAGAACTTCAATTGATTTAAAAAAAAATTGAAATAAAATTGCAATAACCCGTAAAGGTTATGTATGTATGAGCCGCTATATATGTACATAGTATGCCAGGTTGGCTATGGGTGTTTATACAGTGGATCCCATTAGAGAACATCTAAAATTTTGCTTAAATTAAAAATTTTGAGACATGCCTTTACTAGCGGTTGGATTGAAATGATAAAAGGACAAAACAATAAAAAAAAGTGAAGAAGTGTGAAGAAGGGTAAAACGGAATAGTTTAAGCCTTACTTAAAATAATAGTGGAAAATAAAAATAAATTCTAGTATTCTTTGCCCGTTCAACTTGTCGATTAATGATCAAGTCCACTAGCATTAGTTAACTAATGACAAAAGTTTAGCGAATAATATTTTGCCATTAGTTGAGGCACCAAAAGCCTGTATTATTTAAATAGTGGTTTTCATTTTAGTTTACAAATAGATAACTTTCGACAGTGAATTTGGGCATAAGTAAATCATATTTATACTCAACACTTAAGTGGTGCAGGTAGTGTAGTCGAAAAATAAGAAAATCTATGCCAAAAGCAACAAAAACTGGTACGTTAAAATTAATTGTCGATTGATATCGAGTGCTGTTAGTTTTCCTCTTTAAGACGTATCCGACCTAGAAAGTGCAGACTATTTCAATATTCTATGCACACTGCAATCGTAATATGATTGCCGCAAACATGTTAAGGTTGTAATCATATTTTACGTCAATACCAAGATCATATACATATATGGATGCAAGAATCATTATATGTTTGTTTTATATATAAACTTGGTTACGGATAACCATAAATATGTTACTCTTAGCATAGATGATAACCATAGTATAAAAGAAACATATTTATGACTATTTTAAATATGTACATTAAAGAAATTTTTATTTTATCTGTTTGAAAAGTTTTTCCATATACCATATTGCTGTGTATAAAATGTTCTTCATATTTGAACTTTAACAAAAAATATTATTGAATCTGAATAAGTGAAAGCTATAAAAACGAAGCCTTTTAATTATTTATACATATTATATAAGTGTGTACATATATTTTTTAAATTCAATTCGCTTTGAGTACAATGGCTTACTAGGAGCTTTGTTTTTCTAAACAATAATTTCTCTATTTGGTTTAATATACACAAGAATGCAATAACTTATAATAGATTTAGGTGCAATTAAAAAAATTTATTGGCTGCCATACAAATTTGAATTTATACTAAATGTGTTGGTCAGAATAATAAAATAAAAAGAGAGAGAGAGAGAGAGAGAGTGGGAGAGATGTTATATAAATTGAATAAACATTTAAAACATGAATAAGGTTTGTAAAACAAATTAAAAGACCTTCCAAAATATCAAGATGTGTGCATGTTTACATTTTCAAATATTTAATGTTATATTAAAATAATAATTAAAATAAATATAAAAAAATTGAACAAAAAATAACATTCATATTATCCATGTGTTGCAATAAAATTCTAAAGCTTATTATGCACAGACACCGCTGCTTTAGACGCTTGCTACGTATTTTTATTCGAAATACACAACAGAGTCTCTGAAATGTTGTCAGAAAAATTATGATTTATTGTACCCAGTACACAATATATGGACTAAGTATACAAAATTACATACACACATAAACCTCTAATGGCTGGTGCTATTAGTTGCTAGTGGTATCATGCTGAAATTCTCTTCATTTCATGTAGCATACGTTTCTAGCCAAAAAAAAAATCAGAACAAGTGTGTATAATATTATAGTTGCTGCTACTGCTGTTGTTTGCCAAGCAATGCAGCAATTTTTCAATATTTTATATTGTAGCAGTTTTCGTTTTCTTTACGTTTTCCAGCTATTTAAACACATCCCAACGAATTTGTAAATATCTATTAAATTGTGTTTTTTCAATATACTAGCGCAAAAAAAAAATTAAATTTAAAAACGGGACTCTGTGTAAGCCTTTTCCAAATATGTAAAAGAGTACCATAAAATTTTCGCCCCCCGTTTACCCCCGTTCACCCGAATTTTTCCCTTTCTCTTAGCCATTATTATTGTTATTCAAATTTTATTATAACATACTATTTTCTATGTCTAAGGGAATTCGTGTTTCAAAATTTACCCAAATCGGCCCAGTAATTTACTTTTAAACGAATTTTCCCGTTTTCCCCCTTTTTGGTACTTTTTTAGACCCCATTCCAGAATCTACATTTTTTTTTCAAACAGTTGCCCAAGAAGTAGTAGAAGCTTTAGTGAACCTTAATATATTTTTTAAAAAAGTACCAAAAATAAGTACGATTTTTATCCCTATATTTTCGAATTTCAAAAAAGTATTAAACAAGTATTCATATTTTTTGGAGATGTAACGAATGCAGTTAAAATAAAATTTCTATGCTTATTGGGCCCCAAAAAAGTAGCAAAATATAAATTTTTCCCGTTTTTACCCCCTTAGCCCTTGAATTTAAAAAAAGCACCAGACATCTGTCCGCTTATTTTTTGAGTAGAGTTAAATGCTTTATAAATTTTGTTTGTATCTTGTTTGGTTTAGAAGATAGAAGGTCCCTTTTACCCCCTAAATATTTTAATATTCAAAAATCTCTTCTTAGTGGATCCATACAACGGGAGAAGAACCCACGGTTCAAATTTCAATTCTCTAGCTGTAACCGTATGGGCTGGGCGATGATTAATCAGCCAGTCAGTCAGTAACGTTACTCTTTTTTATATATATGTATATAGATTGTGTGAGTAAGAACTAAATTTGCTAACGAATGAGATTTTTTTGCTTTGTTATTTATTGTAAATAACCCAGGCCAACCAGTTTTTCACCAGCAACCAGAGTATATATTTTTAAAGGTTGGAGCTGTGCTGAATCCGAATCTGACCTCAAGATTTCTATATCACATCAGGTTTTTGACAAATTAGAACACAAAACTTTAAGAAATCTAGTGTCTGACCATTTCTAAGACGTTATAACAGCATTGATTAAGCTTCTTTCATAAAATTATGTCGTCTGAAAGTCCTGCCTATTGGTTTTAAAAGTTTAACATCTGTTGTATTTTGTTCCTTCTTCGAAATATTTTAACCAAAACTTGAAAAATGTATTTTTGCTCTATATTTCGCATTTACTTTACAGTGAACTTATAATAATTATGTAGACGTATTTTTTTTCAATAAAAATGGGTTTTGCACTATTTAGGAATATCTTCTATTCTTTAAAATAACAGGATAACGACGAAAAATGTGATTTATTTATATTTTCTTAATATATTTTGTATATCATTATTTTATGATGGTCTTATATTTTTTTTAAAACCATGATATAAAAGCAAAATGCAATAAAGCTTAAACTGTTATTTTAAAGTCAATAGGGACTATCAGACGTTTTTTCCAATTTTGCTGGCCTGTGTAATCAAATGTTTTTGCTTGTTTTCTATCCATCGGAGTTAAGTAGTGTTGGCAGATCAATTTGTTTTAGTTTTCTTTATATGTCACATTTTAATTAACTAAAACCAAATTAAATGTATGTAATTCTAAATTTTTTCCTATTAAATTTTTATTTAATATAAATATTTTTCTTATTATTATCACCTTTTGTTTTTAAATGCTAACTTTTATTTTTTCTCTAAGCGATAAAATCTTTTTTTTTTTGCATTCTATTGCTTATTTTTTTAAGTACTTATGTCAAAATTTATTCTCTAATATCCCAAAAACTCCAGTTTAAAGGATTAATATCCCAACCTGACCACACTTATAAACAGAAAGCAAAACATATTATCAGATAAATAAAGTCGAGTCACTGAATACAAAATGATTATTTGGGTTTCCTCCGCCAGTTCTGTCCATGCTGAGCCCCTTTAATACAAAGTATTTTATTTGTATTTACGTTAATATGTCTGTGCTTATAAACATTCACAGATACCCACATACATATCTTTAGAGACTTTTTAAAAGATTTACGACACCGCATATGTCTGCAGGTGAAATCAGTAAGAAGAAAATAACACAAGAAAAAAACGTTAAAGTTAAACTGATTTTGTGGTTTTTATAGTTTATTTCGCGTTTCTTATCTTTGTTTTATCCATTTTAAGAAAAAAAAAATAGAATTTAATATAAAAAAAATATCAACCTTCGTATAAACTTAACTGTAAAGAAACAGTACTTAAGATAAAATGCAATTAAATTAATGCTTTTTAAATATTAAAGATACATTTTAAAACACATTTTTAATTTAAATCTTGAGTATAACTGAATTTTAATATAAGCTTTTGCTGTATTTAAGTTATGCAAATTTGTGCATGAAACAATGTTTTATTAATAAACATATTCGTATAACAATGAGAGTCACTGAATTTGCAAGCAGGGAAAGAAGTTTTTGAAACATAACTTATGCACTTACCACCACGCACTTCACATGTCAGTACAATGTTGTCACCTTCGAAAAGAGGACCCACTGCACCGGCAACATCTCGACCTGATGCATCGTATACCAAGATTTGATGTGGAGGAACTTAAATAAAAATAAATATATATATAAAAACGTATAAAACACATAAACTTAAAACATTACTCAACATGATAATTATTTAAAATCAAAACAAAATAAAATATGTTAAACACTTACCAATAACCGTTAAATTTATTCTATGATTGCGTGTAGGAGAATTTTGAAAGTCAACACGACATCTATACACTCCCTCGTCGTCCAATTGTATATTGTCAACTTGTAATTTGGCAGGTTGTTTTGATGTCACAAAATAAGCTCTTGGCCCAAACGAATTTGTATCGGACCAATACAAGGCCTTCTCGAAAGGTCTCCCTCGTACATCAAAACTAAAATGCGAAATGAAAATTAACAATTATTAAATTGTTTAATATGTTTGCAGAATTTTTAATTAAATTGCTTAATTATGTAGATTTACTTTTTTGTTGTTTTCGTTTTATGTTTCAGTTTTTGTATTGACCACAATTTAAATTTGCTGTCAGACAAGTTGTTTAAAAGATTTTTTTCCTTCCTTTTTTCAACTGTTGTTTCAAAAACATTTTTTACATCCTGTGTACTTTTTTTGTGTGAAATTGTGCGTTTGTATTTTTGTACGTACAAATGTATGAGTATTAAACTGTTACAGTTCACTTGACTGACAAGTGAAAATTGAATTAAATGATTGCATTTTTTGACGTAAATGAGTTTAATATTATGTTATACTTTGTATTTGTATTTGAACGAGTGAGTAACATAAGTTTGTGGTGATCTACGTGTCAAGTTAAAATCATCAAACATATTTTACTACAATTAGTTTCGTATATGGAAATTTGCGAAATTGATTTTTTGTTGTCAAAGAAAATATGAAGGTATGTTAAAATAATTTAAAACAAAATACAATTATTTTTTGTAAAAAAGCTTATTAAGGTTTATATATTTTAATAAAAAGTAAAATTTTATAAATTTAAAAAAAGGCATTTATGATTTAATTTCTATTTAGTCATCATCTTTTAAAAAAAGGGTATGATTTATTTATTAATTAGCATTTGTTTAAATCAACAGCTCATTACATAGTCTCTACTGATCGATATATTTTCATTTAACGTTTAACACAGTTCAAAATATTTTATAAAGCCGCTGTTGTTTTTATTGTTGTTATTATTTATATTCTGTTGAATATTTTTGTAAAGTTATCTCATGCGTAATATTAAGTAGATTTATTTGTCTGATTGACATGAACATACATATATGGACTTTATAGTACATAATTTCATATATTTTAACAAAAACTGATGCAGTGGGGGTGACAATATTGCAGTAATATTGTCATATCATTTGTAACACATTGAATAACCCATCTTCTTTGTCCTACATATTTATTTTATTCGGCAATAATATTAAAATGTCATATACACATGTGTTTAAAATTTTGAAAAACTTTATTTTCCTGCAAACATAGAGCATATACTTGTGATAGTTGGAATATAAATATTAAGCCAAATGAATTGCATCTGATGAGTTAATATCGGTTCAACTAAAAAAAAACTATTTAGCTGTTAAAGTTTTTTAAAATTTGGCGATGATAACTTTGCGTTATTAAAGTCAGTAAATTTTGAAATTTCATGAAACTAATGAATTGCACCTAATATTTTTAGACAAATTTATATCCCAAATTTCTAACCACATGATTGACTTTAAGTTTGTAAATAAGGTCGGAATTTGTAACCTTATTAAAAACACTACTTTTTAAATATAAAGGTTTTAGCTGTTGCTGTCACAGATTTCAAATATATAAGTTGAATATTTTTATCAGCACTAGTTTTCGAGATATAACTTGATGTCAAAAATGAAGGCAGTTGCAAGACATATGTTAGTATAACTAGAAAAGGGTTCGTTCTATTCAAGTAAATAAAAAATCCGAAAGTCGGCAACAATATTATCTAGAAGCTATGTTCACACTGCTATTGATTTTGCTCCGTATTTTAAGAGATATCGGGAAACTTTTTCCAAAAATAAAATCACTTTTTGTACAAATTTTAAAATGTTTGTTTTTGAGTTTATAAAATATAAAAATGCAACGAAGAATTTTGTTTGTTTTGTAGCATATAGTAAAATATATTTTAAACACATTAAGCCTTTTCTTATTAAAATTGGTAGACAACTTTAGATTTATTTAAAATTTTGTAACCATCATCCAGGTACAGGCTACAGTAAAGTAATTATCTACGGAAAATTACTGCAAAATAACATTTGGAAATGATTTGTGGAAGCGCTATGCTTCCAAAAAGAGTGGCAGAATTATAATAATAATCATTCAAAAAAAAAAAGAATGTTTATGTACATACAAAGTTAATTCTCTGATAAACAAAAAGTAGCTATTATTCCGATTACATTTCTTTTATTTATTTATATAAGCACTTATTTACATTTTTACCAAAATATTTTGTTTCTATTTTGTATTTGATTGAGTTTCTTTATCGTTTCTTATAAATACAAATGTACATACAAATACTAACATATATGTATGTAAATAAGTTTCAATGCCATATTTTTGATTTGAATATAGACATTAAACAATATCAAATTTATTTTGTTCATTAAAATTTACATAAGCTAACGAATGGTTTATTGGAAGATGCAATTTTGTTGCAAAAATAATTGAAAAGGAAATTTTGTAAAAGGATTTTATAAACCTACGCCACCTACATATGA
This sequence comes from Paykullia maculata, assembly GCA_003055125.1. Lineage (NCBI taxonomy): Eukaryota > Metazoa > Arthropoda > Insecta > Diptera > Rhinophoridae > Paykullia > Paykullia maculata. The sequence goes on along the minus strand of NDXZ01024274.1, from coordinate 2,166 downwards.
ATGTATTTTTACAGGGTAAACTAAAAAGAAATTTGTTATATAATTAGATGTATCAGTAACGCAAAAGCGTAAATAATTTTAAGCGAGATTATTTAAAAAAAATTTGGTTTGAATTGAAATGTCCTTTCGAAAATACTAAAACTTATAACTAAACGGACATCTCTAAAAAAAAATTACTTTTATTTGTGCATATCTGTGAGTAAAATTAAAAGTAAGTTTTAATTTTAGATATACGTATGTATGTATGTATAACATATCAAAATATACACAAACTTTGTGTTAAAATAAGAGACCATCACATTTAAAAACCAATTTCTCAACACTCCTAAAGCGTTGATAATAATGATAATGGAGAATGCTTCCAACTGCAAAAAATATAAGAGATAAAAAAGTCTGCTAATTATCATAAAACCACAACATCTTCATACTTTTTACACACAATACATTTTTTTATTTCTAAAAAAGCAACAAAAAAAAAGAATCTACTATATTAAGCTCATCCCCGTTGTCTCTGTACGCCAATACAAAAATATAAGTGTGCCTGTACCTATGTATAAAAAAAATTTAATTGCCGACATTTATCTTTGGAAAAAGGAAACACAAAACATTATAGAAATAACAAGCAAACAGTTTTCAGAACTTGAAAAAAAAGAATGTCTTAAAAAAAATGTCACATGGAGGTGATGCTACTTCTGCTATGTAAAAGAACATAGAACAGATATCAGAAAGACCACAACCGCACACAGTTAGACGCATAACAGTGGCGGAAAGCCAGCACAGTCTTGCTACCAAATAGACAAACACAATGCAGACATCACTAGAATGAAAACGTTCCTTCATTCATACATTCTTTATTCTTTTGTTTGGTCGTACATACTGAGAGCTTTTTATTTTGATTATTTAAATTTTTTCATATCCTTGTAGTCAGTTTCTAATGCAAACGCCACAAACCGCAAATGACGACATCTTTACTTTGTGATAAGCATAAGATATATTGTATATGAACACAGGATATAAATTGTGTCAGCGGCAAAGAAATAAAATCACGCGCAGAACGAAAGCGAAAAAAAAATAATAAAAACACACACACACAAATAAAAAACCCGTACAGAATGTTCTTAAGTAGAACAAAAAGGAAAACAGATATTAAGGAGGTTAAATATAAACGTTTGTTAAAATATATTTCAACAATGTAAGTTATCACGAAGACAGTTTAGAATCAAGCAGCAGCAATAGCAACAGAAAGGGCGAAGAGTCGCAAATACAAACAATAAAAGACGGCCGGGACAAAAACAGATTCAACTTAGAACATGAATGAGACAAAAGCAGATAATAAAACACCATTTCAAAGCCTAAAAATATATACAAACTTATATTGAATGGAATAAATATATTTTGAATTTTTCTGTAAAAAAAATTTATCGACAATTTTTTTATAATTTGAGAGCATTGTAGTCAAAGATTCTATTTAAACCTGCTGGCAGGTTTGGACCATTTTGGTGAATTTTTTTTTCTTTTTGCTTTAACTTTGAAACCGTTTAAGATATCAACATCACACGTTAGCTCACATAATATTTTTTTTATTTTATTGTTTCTAACAAATTTTCAATTATCTATGATAAGTGGATGATGAAAAAAAGTAAAAAGTTAAAAATCTTAGGTTTGGGACCATTTTGGTACACCCATATTTATTGTTTTATTCTTATGAAAAAATTTACAGAAATGGTGGATAAATCGTTAAACGTTCTTAGTACAGAATGAGCAAATTATTTTTTACTGTAGTTTGCATATAAATTTGCTGCACCATTTCTCATTTGGATCTACAGCAGCTGTAGATAGCACGTTTTCTAGTAGATGAAATTTTTTTAACACCGCTCGTAGATGCTATACAATCAGAAGGTGATGTTCTAATATCAGTCAGAAGCTCTGCTGATGATTTATTTTTACGTAAGAGAGATCATGTTATCATGTGTTCTTAAGCTAAGGATAAACATCGATTTCAGAAAATAAAATGCATTCAATGCAGATTCATACTCGAAAATACGACAATTTGCCATCGATTTTTTTTTCGTTTTGTACTGTATCAGCCAATAAATGGTGAAATGGTACTTTTATTTTTATGACCGATATATGAAACCAATTGTTTTTTTTTTTTTTGATTTTGCA
>NDXZ01024268.1:22141-32630 GCA_003055125.1 Paykullia maculata | reverse complement strand
TCGGCTTAGGTCAAAACATCAAAAAGAAATGTTAAATAACTGTGAAAAATCAATGAAAACCCAACCATTTTCCCATTTTGCAAACAAGATTTTTTACGTGTACAAGTTACAATAATAAGAACCAAACATACTCCGCATATAACATTAAAGTATTTTGCTCCAAGAGTGTGGTAAAAGGAAGAGGGTTGGTCTCTGTGTGGTGTTAATAAGAAAGATAGAGTGAGAAGCCAAAAATTAGCAGCCATTGTTAATAACGGATGGAAAGGGTCCCTTTCTAACTAGTTTTTGTTTTATTGTGCTAAAGTCTAAGCAAGTGGAAGAGACAGAGAGCGCTGTATAACATAAAGATCATTTTTATGTGGTTGTTTCTTTTTTTCTTGTTTTTTTTCTAAGTTTGTTGTTTTTGTTAGCTAAGCGTGGGTTAGTTGTTGTTTATGTTCCTTTTTGTTACTGTTTAGTATTGTGTGTGTTTATTTATGTGTATTCCACGGTCTTATTGCAAGCAAAGAGAGAAAATCTCAAAATTTAATTTTACTCTTAGCACTGACCATTTCTAAATCAGTATCAACTAGACTACCAAACAAGTCGCAACTGTGGTAAAAAAAATTAATTCGCTTTAAGAAAGATTAAATTTTTTAAAGCTAAAAGAACGCAAACATTTTTTTATTTTTAATTAACAAAAAACGATTCAAAATTTTTAAGAATATTAACAAAACAATTATTGTGAATGTGCTAAAATTGGAGTACTCTACTTAAAAAAAATTAACAATTGGATTATTTAATTATTTTTACCAATATAACTAAAACCAAGCAATATTTATTAAAATATGGCTGTATCAACATTAAATATGACGCCCTATTTTGCTGGATACCCCTTTCAAGGTAATCACTCGAAAAATGTACATTTTGGAAAAAAAAAAGATTTTTATATGAAAAAAAAATCTCAATTTTGTGCCTGGTCATATTATTGATCGTGCTTGAAATTCCTCAAACACACAAACAATTTAACAAATGTTTCTTATCAAATTTATTAAGCTGATCATGTTGAGCTTCATCTTTTGGTTTTCCTCTTTTATGTTTTCATCATCATAATTTTTTTTAGTTTTCTTCATATTTTTTCACAGTAAAAGAGCATTGATCTCATACACGTTTAATATATTTATGATGTTTATCACGATCGTCATCATTATGAGGTTCTCGCGCTTATGTTTTTAGCTTCTTTGTTTACGTTTAACATAATAATGACGATTGTCGTTAAAGCTTAACACATGTTTTATGAGACCTTTTTTCTGCCAGACATTTTGGCGCGTTCGGCTCGAAGCTTTGATCTTGTCTGGGCTAAGATTGTTTATAAACCAGAGAGATCACCTTTAAGTCCGGCTGGTTGGCTTCAAAATCAAACTTTCTTCTTTTTATTCGTTTATTTTTTTAATAATAAAGAAAAACATCATCTTCTTCTGTATGATTAACTCGCACAGCTGGAGTATTTTCTTCCTTTTGTTATTGTATGCTCTTAAGCATCTTCTTAAGAATATTTGAAGTCAATTCTTTAATTTAAATTTTATTATTTTTTAGCCTTTTTGTAAATCTCTTCCATAAGATTGATTTGCAAATTGCATAAATATTCATATGCAAAAACATAAATAATTTACATACATTTTATTTATTCAACAATCCCTCGACCTTAATTCTTCGTAGGGATTATCCTTGTGAAACTATTTATTGTTTCTTAAAAACAACAATACTAATTGTTGTTAAATAGAAATGTTTGAACTATCGTTTGTGTGCGGGATTTTTGGCAATTATTTGCCGAAACAAAAGACCTCTCTACAGAATTGAGCAATTTCATATCAAGATTTTTAATCCCTACTTAAATAAATCTCTTTTCAATACTTTATTTAAATTTTAGGACAAGGTCGTGTAAATCAATTAGGCGGTGTTTTCATTAACGGCCGTCCCTTGCCGAATCATATTCGCCGCCAAATTGTGGAAATGGCTGCCGCCGGCGTACGTCCCTGTGTCATTTCTCGTCAGTTGAGAGTTTCTCATGGTTGTGTTTCTAAGATTTTAAATCGTTATCAAGAAACTGGCTCTATACGTCCTGGAGTAATTGGTGGGAGCAAGCCTCGGGTAGCCACTCCCGATATTGAGTCGAAAATTGAGGAAATGAAACAGGAACATCCCGGTATTTTCAGCTGGGAGATTCGTGCTAAATTGATTGAATCTGGTATGTGCGATAAGAACACTGCTCCCTCCGTCAGCAGCATAAGCCGCCTTTTACGTGGAGGCCGCTCGGATTGTGGGTTTAATGCTCATTCAATTGATGGTATTTTGGGTCCCATGTCTGGGAATTCTGGTGATGATAGTGAAGACGATAGTGAACCTGGTGTAGAGTTGAAACGCAAACAAAGACGTTCACGTACCACCTTCAACAACGAACAAATCGACGCTTTGGAACGTGTTTTTGCACGTACTCAATATCCTGATGTATATACACGTGAAGAATTGGCTCAAAATACTGGTTTAACTGAGGCTAGAGTTCAGGTGTGGTTTTCCAACAGACGCGCCCGTCTACGCAAACATTTGAATACCCAGCAAGTACCTGGCTTTAGCACATCAGCTTCTTTCAATGCTGCCACTGCAGGTCAATACTCTGGTCATCATATGTCTTCGGCAGCCGCCCACAATATGGGTTTGTATGCACAAAACAGCTCTGGAAGCTGGTCCACATTACAACCAACAAATACCTATGAACAAAATCATACTTATGCTCATTCAACTGGCTCACTGGCATCCATGTCACCCAACAGCACCAGCAGTTCCAGTTCAGCAGGCCATTCTCCTATGCAACAAAGTCCTAATCATAACACAACCACCTCTAGCTCCAGCAGCAGCAATCAGCAAAACTGCTCTTCGTCCTATGCTCATAACAATGCTACACAAAATGCCAACACTTACAGCAGTTCTTCATACTGCATGCCCAGCGTAACCTCAGCCTTTTCCTCTACACCAGCCGAACAGCTACGTTCACAATTTGTCTCCGCTGCTTCTCATCATCATCATCATGCAGCTTCCTCCTGGGATAGCTATAACTTTGCCAACTCTTTCTTTCCCACCACCAACAACCACATGAACTCATATCACCAACCCATCGTAGACCCCAAGGCTACGGCCTCTTATTCCTATTTTGGTTTTTAAACTTTTTCATTCTCATCACCATCATCTACCTTATTAAAATAAATTTGCTTAGTTTCCTTGTTTTTCTGCTTTTTAATAATCAATTTATATGAATCAGAAACTTACAGCCCTTCTTATCTAATTTATGGGCATTTTATATACATATGTATCTCATTTAATTTTTTTGATGTCTTTTTTAATACATATCTTTACTTTGCGTGCTTTTTAGTTAGATAATATATCTTTTCTCTTATACATAATATTTTTCAAATTTTATTTTATATTTTAACAAATAATTTTTGTTTTAAAGACAACAATACTTTGTACATTTTGAAGATTTTCCAGTTTTAATTTGTATTTTATTTACCACTTAAGCAAACCCAATGAGTTTTTAAGACTGTTAAAATTATTTAAGTTTTATTTTAGTTGTATAAGTCGTAGGTTTCTATTCTAAGTATTAAGAAGGTTTATGCCTTTTGTTTGTTTTTTTTTTAACAAAAAATATATAAAAATCTTTGAAAATTAAAATAAAATTGTGATTTTTTTTAAAAACATTTTGGGTTATGTTTCAGAAATCTTAAAGTTTTCAAAGTATAAAATATTCAATTAAAGGTTGTAGTTCTGTTAAAATATTGGTGCCGAAATCATTCATTATTTCATACGTTACGTTTAAGTTAAATAATTTAAAATAGTTAAAAATTATTGCTGACATAATTTGAAATCGCTGATGGGTATTTTTTTGGTATAGAATACTTTTGCGTGCACGCAAAGAAAGAACATGATTGAGTACGGCCACGGAACATAATCACAGTGAAATCATGTTCATGATTGCTACAAACATATTATGGCTGTAATCATAACTTACGACAATACCAATATCATGTACATACATATATAGTCGTAAAAATCAATTATATGTTTATCTTAACTATTACCTTGATACTTAAATCAACAAAACACCGCAACTTGAATCTACTGCTTAAACTAATTGTAGTGTTTTCTGTCTTGGTAGTTAATGTACGTCTTAATCAAGAATGATAAAAACAAGATTACGCATTCCGGTTGTAAAAAAGTTTTTCTCTCTGCGCATCTACGTCACAAAAGGCGCTCTCTTATTAAAAACAAAAGCAAACCGTTAACAAATAGTGTGGTTTGTGTGAGTTAAAGAAAAAAAAGCGGAAAAACGAAAAAAGCCTTTTTTAATGAAATTTACCTGAAAATGTTTAATTTATTCATTTATAAGTATTTTCATGGAAAATTCAAGTTTTAAAAGTTATTTACAAACACAGAAAAAAATATCGGCACTTTTTTTTCAATTAAGGTGTTATTAGAATTCAGAATAAAATTTAATTACGGTTTTAATTAATTCAATTAATTATTTAATCAACAATTTTTTTTATAATTGTTTTTCAATTAGGTGCTTTATTGAAAAAAAATTTTTATGAATTAAATAATTAAATTATTCAATCAACTGTCTTAATTGAGTTAAGCTCCTATTGAAAATAAAATATTTTTCTAATTAATTTGTTAAATAAAATCTAAAATTTTGTTAATTGAAAAAAAAACGCTGTTTTTATATTAATAATATTTTAAGTAATTCATATAATCATTTTGGTGATAGGTGCAAATTTGAAAATTTTTTTCCTTGGTTGAATCATTTTTGGTGATTAGAACAATTTTTTATTTTTTTCTGTGAAGAACTCCGTTGTTAGAAGTGAGGCATATGAAAAATTACCGTTTTTAAGCCAATTTTATAAAAAAAGCACTCAGTGTTTATATATTGTTGTTATAAAATGTTTCTCTTATTAAGAAACACATTCGAGCTCTAAAGAAAAATTTAGATTTTGGGCCAAGTTCATGTGTTTTTTAAAAAATCCTTCGGTAATAAGCAAGCCTTCGTTGTTATTTGGTTGAAAAGTGCTTGCTTTTACACATCATCATAAATAAAAACATTAAAGTTTTCCAAATGCTTAAAATATAAATCTTTTATCACTGTTTTATTTATTTTTTTAAACAATATCTATGAAATTTACAATTTTTACATGTAGTTTCTATATTTTTCTGCCTTTGTGACGTCAGATATTAAACAGCTGATTTTTGTAAACAGAGAGGAACATGCGCAATGCGTAATCTTGTTTTTATCATTCCTGCGTCTAAATGCTTTAGCGTTTGGCATGAAGTTTATCAAAATTACTTCAAATAATATAATATCGCTGGCAAAATCATAAATATGCTCATATATGTACAGTGAACTCGCGGTAATATGAACTTCCAATATGGTGAACTATCCAGTAAAATTTAGAGCGTTAATATTAACAAATAGATGTTCACTATTTGTTAATATTAACGCTCTAAATTTTAAATATTTATTATAAAAAGTGAATTTAAAATAAAAAATCGTTAAGTTTGCAATTAATTATATGTTATGTTATAAATACCAAGGGTTTCAATTTTCAATATGGCGATACAAATTTTTACAATCGAAAATGTGAATAAATTCGATAATGTGAACTGCCTTGGTTTTTATTAGTCCACATTACCTCGAGTTATCTGTATGTACATATGTACATAGTGGCATTAAATAGATTTTTAAACTCTAAAAAATATTTTAGTACCTACTGTTATTTTAAAAACTGTCCTAAAATATTAAAAAACTAAGAACTAAACATTTACCAACAAAAAAAGGAAAGGCTAAGTACTTTCATTTTACATATTTAAATACCAAACAAAAAAATACGTAACAATGTGTGGGGTTTTCATAATCTACGCTTTCAATTGTTATAATTTTTGCATTTCCTCTTGAACGCAAATAGTCATTGTCATTGTCGCCTGACATCTTTGTTAAACGCCATAAATCACTTCCTTTTCTTTAGCGGCGGCAATAACTTTTCAACAAGTTTGTTAACGTACATATGATGATGATAAAGTATGGACTGATAGAATTGCTTTCAATTGCATCGACATAGTTAAAGTAGGCCCACACAACAAATTTTCTATCATCTACTTACACAAAATAGTAGAGAAAAGATACACAACTTAGGTGGGCCCAAAAGTGTCATTTCAATGGGCAATCATGACAATCTAAGTGTCCACACTAATAGCTACTGTATGTATGTATGTGCTTGTGTTTGTGACAATTACAAACAATTAAATGACATTCATGACACACAGACAATGTTAGAATGAGCACTTACGAGTTGTTGGTGGTATCGTTAACTAGTGTGGTGTCTTACAATTTCCAAAGGGAAAATCCCGCAGGAAAATAAGGAAGCAAGACAATCTTTGGCCTCAAACGACGTGCTGAAAACAATGTGATCAAAGAAACGATCAATTATGTTTGGATAGAGCAAAGTAAGCGTAGAGATAAGAAAGAAAGGATAGAAAGAGATAGTAATATGGGGAGGGTTGTTATATATTAACACTCTTGTAAAATTAAAAAAAAAGCAAAAACAAAAAAATTAAAAAATCAGGATATAAAACTCTTTGCATTAATTGATGATTTTATTTTGTTACTTTTGTGTGTGTAGTTTTTGTTGTTGCTGTAGAAACCTTAACAAAAGATTTTTATTAGGCAAAAAGTCAGTGTGTGAATGTATAAACCTTGTAGGTGGCAAGTCTAACACCCGCTGGGCACACATAATTAAAATGATCTGCTTTGAAAAAAGGTACGCTTAGAAGTTGTTGTTTCAAAGATAAAACACATATTCCTATTACAGTAGGTGACCTCTTACACTTGCCTGAGCGTCCAAAAAAAAAAACCCCCGATCTTCCTTACTGTGTTGCTCTATTCTCTCTTCTTTAATATACGGTTTTTGTACACACTCTTATTTGTCAATGGAGTGTCATTTCGCAATGACATTTCAAGTCCTTACATGCCCAACCTCCCAATATCGGCATTTCGCTTTGATGTGGCATGTTGGTGGTCCTCTTTTGACTCATCATCATGTTTTTTCTTTCTTAACTTTATATTTCTCTTATTGTCTTTAGGTTTTTTTTTATTTCATTATCGTTATTGTTTTCATGTGTCTGCTTTGTATAAGGAAAAACGATGAGTAGTCGATGGCCCATATTAGGGAAAATTATTTTCGTATTATTGAGTGTGATATTGTTTTAAATTTTCTTTAAACAATATCACTTTTATGTTTCTCCTACTCACTATCGTTTTTCCTTTAGATTTGAGCTGTGGTAGTAGGAGCAAACGTGTCCCAAATAATAGGCAATTGTCTTTGATTGTATTTAATGACAATATTGATGGCTTATTAATACAAAAAAATGGAAAAGAAAAAAAAGAATCATTTTTTTCAAAGGACTCGTTTTCTTTTTGGGAACACACAAGAAGTTAGTTTTTATTTTGCTTTTCGGACATACTTAGTTGGATTTTTGGCTGACTCTGTTGTTTTCAATTAATCTTACAGGTGTTTAAGCGTGAACCTGTTATATTTAATATAAATTTAGTGGTTTAACAAATTAGTTGCGGCTTAAGCAATACAAAAGTAAATGGTTAAAGTTGAAGCTTAAATAGTCTACGGTTTTCATATGTGTATGATATCTTTTTTTGGGCAGAAACCTTTGTATAAAGAATGGTCCAAAACATAGGGTCACCGCAAAGTGTTGCCAACCAATACAAAATAAAAAACAATTACAGCTAAGAGTTTAGTTTTAGCAAAAATGCAACGCTACATCAAAGATCAAAGCGTTTTCTTAGTTAATGTACATATAAATAAATTTTAATATTATTTATTTCGTTTTTATTTTCGGCCGCAAACTCTGGTCTTGTACACTACAATAGGCAACAGTATTTGTTACTATGCTCGGAGTATAGTAGTTAAAAAATTCATTTGAAGGACTCAATGCTGCACAAGTGGTCAAATAATAAGCCGCCCGAATTTATTGGATATTGGAGAAAACATTTCGTTTGGCTGTTGTTGTAAAGAATTGCAAATTTTTAAAACCTTTCCCAGCTTCAAACCATTAGTCCTATGATAGCAGACATCTATGTACATGTCTATTAAAAATGTGCATTAATTTCCAGTTTAAAAATGCATAGCTTCTATTCATTCCTTAAGGAGGGTGGAATTTGTCAGGTGTCGAAAGTATTGCACCGTGATTGATGGTGTAATAAATTTTAACTAATACAATATTCTTAGTTAAGATACGAAATAAAAAAAATGTATTCTCCTTGGAGTTTTCTAGTTAAGGTCTACAAGAAACATTGCAATGCGTATGGATTATCTTTGAAAGTTTAGGAGATAAATGACCTTGAAAAAAATTTAATATTTTCCTACCTAAGTTCATGTGTTGCTAATGTTATAACAAGATTGGTATGTGTAGTTTAGAAACTGCTTTTTTATTTTTTTTTTTAAGGAATGTCCCACTGTGCAGTGTAAACACATTTAAGGTCTGCGCCTTGGATTATTACGCAATGGCAAGAAAATAAGTTTACAAAACTCTCCAGTGCTAACACATTTTTTCGATAATCTTATTTGTAAACAATTCTTAATTTTATTAAAGTTTTATAAAGTTACATTTTTATAAAAAATTTGTTTCAGAATTTCAAAAATTGATTTCCAAGATTAGTTGTTTCTTAAGTTATGTTTTAATGTAATAATACTCTTTTAAAATTGTTAGAAACCTTGACGAAATTTCATATTTGCCTTAACTGTTATTTGTATTACAAAATCAAAAGTCTTAAAAACAACAAAAAAAAAAAACTTCTTAATAATGTTTTCTAATTCACCATTAAATATTCTCACACTAATTTATGTCTTTAATATAAATACCACAGTTAAATGCTTAACTGTGAAAATGAAGCGAAATAATTTCAGTTAAGCATTTAATTAAAACTATTAAATGGCGTTAAAAAATTATAGGATATTTTGCGGTAACACATACAAACACACACACACATACACCGTTTTACACATTAATGAGATTGTTTACATAAACACATTCTAAATTGACACACCAGCAACTGAAGCAAACAGATTGGACGGACGGATGGATGGACAGACAGACAGACAGACAGATACACGAAAGACAAGTACTTTTTAGAAACAACATTTAATTTTATATTTGTAAATTTGCGTTACGTAATGGAATTTAAAGCGTTCCTTATCAGATTTTTGATGCTATTTCGTTCATATTTTATCAACGCTTCGATAAAAATCCACAAACACACACACTTACTCACAATTCAATTCAATAAAATAAACATTGAATGAAGTTTCATTTTAGGAAATTTTATACGTTGATGTTGCCTGTTTGTATAAGAATTTTTTCCGCATACCTAAATTTGGAAAAACATTTACTGATTGTTGCTACACTGACAAACAAAAGTATTTATTAGGCATAAGAATCAAGATTTGGGGTATGAAAATGGCAAAATTGAAATTTGATAAATAAACGTAACAAAATGGCATAGAGAAATTCATTATAACCGCATCTGTGTTGTAAGGAAACAAGGACTACAGCAACATAATTTCCGTTAGGAGTTTTGTTTTTACAACAAGGATGATGTGGGAAATAAATGAAACTGGATCATGATGATTTAATTACTACAAAAACAAATTGTTAAGCATTCAAAAAAAAAAAATCACAAAAATCAACGAGGCAAACTAAAAAGTATAAACTTTTTATATTGTCTTAATTTAATAAATGAAATTTCGACAATAATTTCAAACCCTTTATCCAATTAACTTTACAATAATCTTGGCTTTTTATAGCTGGTTTGTCTTGCAAGCAATCACGGACTAACCGCCTTATGAAAAATATAATTTGTTTGTAATTTGTTGAATATCACTACATTGCTGAGCATTTTCGAAGCAAATTATAAAACTAAAAGTAAGAAATTTGAGATTTCTCATTCTTTTTGAAAAAATAAGAAGAAATTACAATGTCAGCAACATGAATACAAGCAATTGTTGCTGGCATTGATAAAGACAAAAAGTGGCGGCAAAACATCAAAGGCTTAAGAAAAAAAAAGAAAATATGGTGCAAATGCTGGCAAATGAAATACAAATAATAATCAACATTTAAAGCCCATGTTTTTACTAAATAAAAAAAATAAAAATTAAAAGAAGTAAAGATATGCGCTCAACCAATAAGCCACCAGCAAAAAGAAACAATTCAAACCGCTATTTGAATTTGTCAAGCTTACGACGTGCTCAAGTGCAACTCAAACGAGTTGTAGAGAGGAACTTTGGAAAGAGCTTTTTATAGGCCAATAACTTTGCAAAAAAGTGAGTCATCTTTCTAATATGTTTATAAGTGATTACAAAACTTTTTTTACACTAGGCAGTAACAAAAAAAAAAA
>NDXZ01024268.1:0-21241 GCA_003055125.1 Paykullia maculata | reverse complement strand
AAAAAAAAAATCAAACGTAATTCTGGCTGTTCATCGGTACGTCTTATATTGGAAAAAAATCTTTAAACAACCGTAAAATGATCAAAGCCAATTCGCGCGCTATCTTTAAAAAATACAAAACAAATTGCAATCAATACTCGCACTATAAACGATTTGATGATCATGCTGTTGATAGTAACGATGTTGCTACTCATGATCATCATGATAATTATGTTGCAAATACCGTCGTCAGTTTGGCTAGCTGGTTTCTGAAATGCCTAAAAGTCTAGCAAAGCTTTAATATAAAAAGACTGCAACAAGATTCTTATTTAAATCCCTCTTGTGTTTTTCTTTTATTTTTTTTTATTTTTTTTTTTGCAAACAACAAGATGTAACATAAACAATTTCAACCAGACAATCAATTTCCATGATCAATACCTCATTTGATTATAGTATTTTTTCCCGTTTAGATTATATGTACGTATACTCACTTACATACATACATACATACATACTCTATTCAATATATGTTTGTACACCTTTATTAACTTTATTATCTTGTCTCTTTTGCTGCTTTTACCCCACTCTTCGATTTTTTGTTTTGTGTGGATCATCTTAACAATGGCACTGACTTTTAAAAGACTTTGTAGTGATGGTTTGAACAATTGATCCAGCAATCGATCGATCGTTTTGTTCTTTCAATCGATCATTCGATTTGTTATTGTGCTTGGCAGAGCTTTAATTGAAACCTTTCTTTTAATCAAGTTGTGTGATGGAGGGCGAAAATTTAAAGAGCTTCATTACTTAAATGTAAATATTATGTTAAAAAATATATAATAATAAAATATATTTATGCATAACACATAGACAAATAATGTACTGTGACAATTGAATAGATTTCCCAACAAATTGTGTGATTTTTAAACGAGTTTGTTTTTAATTTTCAAAAAACAGACTAGAGGTTTTCTAAATGGTTGGAATAATAAACTCACAGTTTAGTAAGAGCAGAACTTATTATCACTTCCTTGCTCCACGTTAACACCTAGAGAGAATAACATTTTATTAGACCAAACCAAACCAAACGCAACATTTTTTGTATTTATAAAAAAGCACCAAAGTATGAGTATTTCTGTCTTAAGGTAACAAAAGCAAGCGTAAGCCACAAATAAAAAGTGCTTAAATGAGAACTGCCCCTAAAAATTAAAAACTAAATTAATTTTTTTTTTAAATTTAAATGTTTCATAAACTTGTAAGAATTTATTCTTTTTTCTTTCTGTTGATCGTAAGTTAGTCTGCGTTTAAATATCATCTTAATATAAGTAAGAATAATAAAAAAATTATCATTATTATATTCTTTTATACTTCTTTTCCCCTTATGTAACTGATTATGGCTAATGTATGTTTTTTTTTTCTTTTCCCTAGAGGACGCCATTATGGCTGGCGAGTTTGTAGAATAATAAATGTATAAAAGTCATTCATTATGACTTACATTTTTCAAATAAATAAATTAAAATATTAATGCTATCTGGTGTTCTTTGTTATCAATAAAAATAAGTCTTTTCGAAATTAATGTTTTAAAAATTATTTCTTCTAAATATTGGCCGAAACTGCTTTTTAACATTCTTAGTTTTTAAGTTTCAAGTTCGAAAGATGCATTGAAGTAATTCAAATGGTATTTGACAAATAATATAAGGAATGTTGGTAAGGTTTCAATTGCTTTATTTCAATCAATCAATGAGCTATTTTGTCAAATTAATTGTTTATCCAAAATTATTTTCTGTGCTTTAACGCGCGCTAGGGGCTACAAATTTAGATAGCAAATAATCAATTTTTGTGTTGCGGTAAAAGGCGCCAGTCACAAGTAAGTAAGTTGTGGGCTACTTAACTTAAATAAAATTAAGAAATTCTCATTTCAATCTATATATATAAAATAGTAAGGTGACTGATTGATTGATTCATCATCGCACAGCCCAAACGGATAGAGCTAGAGACTTGAAATCTGGACTCTGGGTTACTCTCACGTTGTATAGATCCACTAAGAAGGGATTTTTGGAAACTCAAATATTTAGGGGGTAAAAAAGGGTAATAAACGGGAAAATCGGTAACCTTATATCTACTTAACTAGACAGGATACAAACAAAATTTAAAAAGTGTTGTATTCTACCTAAAAACTAAGCGAACAGATGTCTGGTACTTTTTTCAAATTCGAGGGCCTAGAGGGTAAAAACGGATAAAAATTATATTTTGGCCCTTATAACTCCTAAACCAATAAACATAGAGACATAATTTAAACTTCGTTTGTTACTTCTCTAAAAATAAAAAATACGCTTTCGGTACATTTTTGAAATTTAAACGTATAAGGATAAAAACGGGGAAAAACGGGAAGCAAAAACCTGATCCGATTTTAATAAAATTTACGTGTTAGAAAAAGGGATAACTTTGAGTTACCAATTTGAGCTAGCGAAGCAGAACGGGTTCATGTTGTATAAGCCCTTCGTATAAGCAAACTTAAATTACTCGATATAAAAAGGTTTAATAAACAGTTTTCAAAAATAGAAAACTTTAACTTTAAAATTTTAAAATTTTAATAAAATTTTAAAATTTTTAATAGAAATTTTTAAAAAAGGAAAAACAAGTACTTTAACAATTGCTGTTAAACAATGATGTGTAAAAAATTTCCTCGAAAATAACTTAAAAAAAATTTTTTTTTTTGGGTAAAAAATAAATTTTCTTGTGACTCCGGCTCCTGATGGTTTTATAAAAAAAAAATCAAATTAAAAATTTTCGATAAAAAAACCTTACAGCAACTTTTATTTAAACTAAAGCCTATTTGAAATGCTTTCTAAAACAATCCCTTAAATTAAAGTTTCGTGTAAAAAAGTTGGTCAAAAATATATTTTTAAAACAAGGATTCCTCAGAATTTTTACTTAAACTAAAAATTTGTTGAAAAATGAATTCAGAAATTGATATAAAAAACTAAAATTCATATTAAAAACAATAACTTATTAAAATTTTGTTTTTTAAAACAAACTTTATATATTTTTTTAATAAATCGTAAATTTAATGAATATTTGTTTTGTTAATAAACTGTTTAGATGGAAAATTTGTTGAATATTTTCCATACAAAGGGGTGGTAAAACTGGACTTATTTTTAAACTATCATGTATGTTTTCCATTAAAAAAAAAACAGCATAAATTTCTAAATATGGCTGCTTTAGCAACCCCATTTGTTTAATTAAAATATATAACATAGAAATATACTTTTCCAAAAATCAAAAAAAAAAACAAAAACCCAAAATAAGAAATGCCAAAAGGTCTGACACACCAAGCGTTTATAAAATTCCAAAGTAAACATCCACCGAGCAAATCAAAATAAGCGTAACATTCGAAACCCAAAAATGAACATCATTCATCTTAAAAATAAGTATAAAATCAACTCAGTCACTCGCTCATACAAATGTATACTCAGTCATCCAACAAGAGCAAGCTGCAATTAAAGCTTGTGCCTGCTTTTTATACCCTTCATCACCGGTGACAAGGGTATATAAGTTTGTCATTCCGTTTGTAATTTCTACAATATTTATTTGCGACCCTATAAAGTTTATATATTCTGAATCCTTATAGATAGGCAAGTCGATTTAGCCATGTCCGTCTGTAATTCTGATGAAATCAACTTTTCTCAGCCCCCCGATGTTATACGGACCCGTTACTGGTATTAAACAATCAGAAATTTCCCCAAGATTCTTGCCCAATTAACGAGATATAAGCAAATTTTTTTTTACACAGAAACTATTATATTTGTGTGCCTTTTGGAAAATTTCAAAAGAAAAAAATTTCTGAGATATATGCAAAAAAAAAATAAATTAACGAGATATAAGCAAATAAAATGTTTTTTTGTTTTTTTTACACAAAAATGTAAATTTTGAAAAAAAATTACTATTTGGCCCAGAATCAGCAAAGATATGGGCGAAAAAACTTTATGGACTAAAATAATATCATACAAAATATCAAGTTTTCTAAGCTTTTGAATACTTTTCGACATGTAAATACATACATACATAAATACCCGTAGTGAAGGGTATATACGATTTGGCACAGCCGAATATAGCGCTCTTACTTGTTTTTCTTCCGACAGCTGCATCAATGCTGCAGCATCGCAAAAGAAAAGTGTCAAAAAATATTGTTTTATATTAGATTAGAACAATAAAAATTTAGAAACAAAAATAATTATTTATATATTTTTTTGCTTTAAACTTACGCACAAACGCATACACATGTACACATACAAAAACCAAATCTATATTGCAAGTTAAACTGCGTTGGTTTTTTTTTTGTGTTGGTGAGAGATTGAAGAAAAAGCGACCCTTTTTTGTCAGCAACAATTTTTGCACGCTTCACGCTAATTTATGCGCTTATCAAAATGAAACAAATATATACATATGTACACACACACACATGTATATATTATACGAGTACTACATACTCGTATATGTATAGTAAATATTTGTACCCTCGTTTGTATGTATGTGCAAATGAAAATTCACAGAGATTTGTTTTATGTGAGCGTTTGTATATGTACGTGTGTCGTAGATTACACACACTACTCCATATAAAACTCGGTTAAACAACAAATTATTGTTTAAATAAATCTTTCTTTTTTAAGATTTTTATTGGAAGAGATCAAAATTTTTTTCCTAAGGAAAACGTTTCTATTAATATTATCTTAACAGAAAATTCTGAATAAATTTTCAATGAATAGAAAATTTTTGTAAATTGTCAATAAATAGAGTTACAAATTTTTTTAATTAATTTTTTTTATAAAAAAATTCTCTCGATTTATAAAAACAGTCGACTCTTGATAATTTGAAATTAGTTAATTTAAATCTCGCAAAAATTTGAACTGCTGTTTTCTAGGTCCCTTGAAAAACATTCAATAATTTGAAAAAAATGTATGTAATTTGGTCCTCTCGTTCATTTGAAATTATTTTAATGGCATATTGATTGCCATTTGAACTCTCGTTAATATGAAATCTCGATTATTTGAACTTTTTCTCAGGTTCCTTGAATTTCAAATTGCCGAGATTCGACTGCATTGGTTTTTATTTTAAAAAACTTGTTTTTTTGAACAATTTTTTAAGCATTTTTTCCACAGAAAATATTTTATAAATTTTAAAAAAAATGTAAAAGTTTTCAAATAATCTTTAAAGTGAAAATTGTTGTTAGAAAAATGTTTTGTAAAATATTTTTTTTTTGTAAAAAGATCAAAAATTATTTTCCAAAAAGAAATGTTAAGCTAAATTTTATGATTAAAGAAAACGTTTGACAGCATTTCGATCCATTGAAAATTTTTGAAAAATATTTTTTAAATTTTATTTGTTATAATATTTTTATTATATTCGAGAAATTTTCAATTAAAAGAAAACTTAAGTTTTAAAGTGATTTTAAGTGGAAAACTAATTTTGCCCCTGCCCAATGTTTTGATATATTGGACACATATTTCCTCAATTGTATACTTTGTTGCTGTTGATGGGAGAAATCATGCAAAAATACAAATTGTAAAATGAAAAAATAAATAAATAAATAAATTTTATTCGAGGGTACGTACAACTTACAATTTAATGTAGTACATGAGTACGTCTGTATATGTTTATACGTCCATTTAGCTGTCTGTATTTTCGTCCGTGCTTCCATCTGACAGACTATATTTTTGTAAATAGAAGTTGGGTTTGTAATGGGACAACAACGAAATGGTTGTCGTGGAAATATTTGACTTTTCGAATTCACAGCAATTGTGTGAACACAATCACAAATGCTTTATTAACGAAAAAAGAAAAATTGCTTTGAAAAAAGGGGAAATTTTGCAAAAGTATATTTGTATTGTGCTCGTACCAAAATATATTTGAATGAATACATTTCGATTTTAAAAATAATGTTCTATAAATACTTTATTTTTTTTTATAAATGGAGAAAAGAAGAGAACGGAAGCCATGTGGTGGTAGAAACTCCATTTTTTCCCATAGATTTTTGATTTTTCGTCTTTCAAATACTGACTACAATGAAAAGGCTTTTTTTTGGTGTTATCCTGCAAACAGCGTTAAAATGACAACCATCGAAAATTGTTTTCTTTATTTCTTTTTTGTTTAAAAGAAATTATTGATGGCTTTTTTGGAATCAATAATAATTTTTTTTTGGAAAAAGTTATTACGTTTACACGTTTTAATAAGCTGAAAAATAAAATAAAGAACAAATTTTATTGTTTGAGGTTTAAGTCCCACTAAAGGAAGAAATAGAAAATTTAAAAAAATTATTTAACCTTTTTTTCGTAAAAAAATTTTTTTTTTAAATCAACTTAGTTATCCGGGCTCAAGATCAACTTAAGATAACTAAGTTAGGATTTACATACACATCGTAAGGTCGGAAAAATATAATAAAAAAAGATTTTTTTTTTTAATATCAATTATTTAAAATTCTGTGCAAATATGTAGGAGTATCTTAATGTATTATTAGACCTTGTCTCTTTCCAAATCTCTCTTTAGTTAATTAAAATCTTAAACATTAAATTGCTGTTAATATTTTAAGTCTGAATTACTATAAGTTTAGCAAAAAAGTATTTTAAATTAAATACGCTTGTCATATTTAAAAACGAAAGTGATGAATATTAAAAATTATTATTTAAATATATTTAACAAAAAATTTGTGAATTGAATTTTTGAACTTAATTATGTTTCGTTAAGTAAATTAGATTAAAACTGCATGACCAACCGGTATTAGTTACACCTATTTTAACCGTTTTATTTAATTTTTTTTTTTACATACAAATACCCCCCTCGAACTTTAGCTTCCTGTTGCTTACTATGCGATAAAGTAGCAAACTATTTCTTAGGCAACTTCTCATAAAGTAGAAAATTTAAAAAAAAAATAACGTGAAAATTTCGCATATAAAATCTAAGTAAGAGAAGGGGAAAGAGTCTCATGTTAACTATTCAAGGCAGAGTTAAGCCGATAATCCAATGACTCTAATAAATGTTAGTAAACTCAACAAAGCTAAGCTAGAGTTAAGTCTTGAATACCTTAAATACAAATATAGAGTTTTATTGTTATTATAAATATTAAAAAAAAAAACATTTCGAGCTGACTTTTTCATCTACATACTTTGCTAAATAAGATTTAGCAACAACACAAAAATTGTGTCACTGATAACTTTGAGTTTTTCAAACCTAAAAAAAAACTCACAATCGTTTACATTCTTGTTCGTTGTCTTATTGTTTTTATAATTTAATCTCTGGCACAACATGACTTTTTGCAAAAAACTTTACAAATTTCTTTAGTTTTAGACCATTGTAGGCGTTAACTGGTCTTACCACCGGATTGTACTTGTAATCCAAATTAAATCGGATCAAAATTAAAAACGTCACACACGCATACACACAGAGAGAAAGAAAGACAAGTTGTCATTGAATTTCTTGCATTTGTATAAGTGCTTTAAAAACAACAACAACAAAAACCACACAAGGTGTAAAACAACTCAAAAAGTCATTGCAAAAATAAAATATAAGGAAGAAGATCAGTGTCAAGTTGCATGATATTTGATGAGTTTATTTTATTTCTTGCTGAGTGTCGGGAGAGTTAGTTTTTAAGTGTCTGTTAAAATATTCTAAATACACCAAGAAAAACGTTAATTTTGTACATAAAAGCAATAAGAAAATTTATCTAAAGAACTAGCTGACCCGGCAAACATCGTTATGCCAAATATAAAAAAGTACCTTAAATGAAAAAGAATGTTTTGTCCGCTATATGCATTTTTATCTTAGTTAGGAGCGATAGGACCTAATTTTGCGTTTATAGACTCATAAACTCAAAAAATGTAAAAAAGTACTCTAAAAGTTGTAAAAATACTTTTTTGCCACCTATATGATTTTTTATCTTAGTTTGGAGCGATAAAAAAGTACCCTTAAAGTTGAGAAAGAACTATTAAATAGTTGTCTAAATAGTAGTAGAAGCTTAAGTGAAGCTTTTCATGAACTCTATCAAAATTAAAAATAATTTTTTAAAAAAAAAAAATACCAAAAATAAGTACGATTTTTATCCCTATAAGATCGAATATCCAAAAAGTACCTAAAAATGTCTATTTTTATTTGTTTAGAAGTTCAAGGGGCCCCAAAAAAGTACCAAAATATAATTTTTACCCCTTTAGGACCCAAATTTGAAAAAAGTACCAGATACCTGTCCGCTTATTTTTTGAGTAGAATACAATGCTTTTAAATTTTGTTCCTATCTTGTTTGGTTTAGAAGATAAAAGATTACCGATTTTTCCCTTTTTTACCCCCTAAATATAAATTTTCTTAGTGGATCTATACAACGGAAGAGGAATCCACAGTTTAAATTTCAAGTCTCTAGCTCTATCCGTTAGGGAGGGGGAGCTTTTACTTCGTTTGCCTTATTTTACGTCCTCTAGCGATATGAAATATACCTTACGTTCTATTCTCATACTTAACAAATACACATACAAAATTTTATACAAATCGGTCAAGCCGTTTCGGAGGAGTTCAATTACAAACACCGTGACATGAGAATTTTATATATAACTAGCGAATCCCCTGCATACTTCGTAGTGCAAAAAAGAAAATAAAAAGATCAATTCGGTTCACGCATTCCAGAGAACATCAATGCAACTTATTTTTATATATATCTATATATATAAAATAACTATTATTAAAAAAAATTTAACAAAGTTTATTAACATTTTTCTATAAATTGAAATTTAAAAAATGTTCCAATTATAAAGGAATTGTAGAATCTTCCTACAGAAAACTTATTTTCTGTATTAAAATTAGAAAACATTCAAAAAGTTTTTGAATTTTTCTAATATCAATAATTTAAAAAAAAATGTTGCCAAATAATTTCTAAAGTTAAAATTTTTAATGAAAAATTATTGAACATATTCTTAAAAATCAAATTTCGAAATTTTTTTAAAAGTCGAAAATTTATAAAACTTTTCAGGGTTGAAGAATTAGCGAAATAAAAAAAATTCTAAAAATAAGTCTAGAAGTTTTATGTTATATTTTCAGTTAACTGTTTTGTTTTTTGTATCTTTTCTAGGTTTAAACATTTACAGAAAACATTTTATAAAAAAATTTACAAAAGATTTCTCTATAAAAAACCTGTATAGAAAACAATAAATAAATATAAAAAAATTTCACAAATGCAGTATTAAAAAAAATATTTCTTAAAAAAATTTAATCTACATTTTTCTCAGTGTATGTTACTTAACATGTGTAGTGTGTAAGTTGCTCTGGTGATCGTTTTTAAATTTTGTTATTTTTGTCGCCGTCTTTTTTGGCGTAAGTATTATCGTTGTACTCTGATGATGATGATGATGATGACGTTGAACATCATCATACATATGTATGTATGGATATAGTTGATGTTGTTTAAGGTAGTACAACAACAGCAAATATAAGAAAATATGACCTGCATAGGGAGTTGAAACATTGTAACCTTAGGCGAAAATATGTAGCAAGTGTTTCCTGCTCGAAAGACAAAGAAGTGTAAGATCAAGATCACTCACTCATTTAATCCACTTGTTGTAAATGAAGGTTGCTGGTTGCTATTACATTATATATTTAGATAGATGGTTTGTCGAGATCATTCGATCGATATACAAACTCTACGTGTGCCGTATTTAAGTTTATAGTCGTTCCTCTGTCCTTGCAAGCAAGTGTCTAAGGGTGTGTGTGATCGTGTGAGCGAGTGGTGGCAGCAGATCCTTAAGCAAATAAATTGTAAATTCATAATTCTTTAACGCCTTTTTTTGGTTTATTTTTTTTTGTCTTTGGTTAGGGAAATCTATTTTAATTTTTCTTTGCTTGTCTTTGAACTAAAGGTATGACTTTATTAATCTAGATGATCTCGATCTTCAGCTAGAGGCGTTTTTATCGGATCAGTTATTTTACAATCTTTCAAACTATTCTATTATGTATTTTCTTTCTCTTTATTTTAGCTTCTTTAAGATTTTCTTCGTTTTCTTGTTTTTTTTTCACTTTATTGTCGATAGTTTGCCAACACCGTGTCATTGGTTTTTGTTCGAGGTGTTTATAAGCCGATTTTGATTTCAACAGAATTTTTCAGCCATCAAACGAACGGTCAACAAAGACTTAAAGAGTTGTGAAAAATATTTTGATGTATTTAAAGTACTGAAACATTTTTTCACTTGTATCTAAATACAACGTGACTTTATGATACGCTTATGTCAAGGAAAAAAAAAGAATATTTCTATTATTTATATTCTGACATTTGTGGTAGTACAACTTGTGTCATACAAACAGCAAAAGTTACAAATTTATTCATTCATGTCAAAGGTGTTTGCTTAAAGCAAATATTCATTCATGTCGAAAAAGGCTTCAAAAAAAGTAAAAGTGTCATATTCGACTATGCTGAATGTTAAATATCTTTGTTGTCTTTAAAAGGAATTTATTTTCGTTTCTACAAATATTGCATTAATAAACTACATATTTAAAATATAAATGATTATAAACATTTTTTTACAATGTATTAATATTTAAAAATTATGTTTAATATGAAAATCATTTTAAAATATTTATTCGTTTCCAAAGAATATATTAAATTTTTTTTAAAGGAAATAGTAAATTTATATACATTTTTCTATAAAAATTACAAAGAATTAATAAAAAGTGTTGCATAAATATGCATTTCGCAAAAGTAATATTAATATAGGGTTTAAATAAAAATGTTTATGAAAAAAAAAATTATTAGAAAAACATATCTTAGATCTGTTTCTTTAAATGTTAAAATTTATTTAGGTTTCTAAAGTTTAAAAAAAAGGTTTCTTTTACTTATTTAAACATAATAAACTAAAAAACTTATTGACACAATGCTGAGAAACACAACCAAGAAGTATTTATAAATTTATTTAAAAATTCAATTAAAAAAATAGAAAAAATCACAATTTAGGTAGTCAAATTTAGTTTACCACATCTAGGGCTACAATACTCAAACGTTTTCTTTCTTTCTCCCCTTAAGATATTCCAATTTTCTAATAAATCGGTGTGGTAGTTTCATTGTTATATACATATTTATATTCTTTTAATTAGCACCACATACTCTTTAACATACCAACCTAAATAAGAGCGTTGAGCGTTGCTTTGACTGGCGTCTACTTTTGACGCTGAAGTGATCTACCTTAATAAGAGCGTTAAAGTTGTGTAATGAACAATAATGTTAATTTAATCGCTAGATTTAAAATGAAAATAGCTTAAATGGCATTACTTTTCAACAATAAAAAAAAAGCCATCCGCTTCCAACTTCACTTCCTAACGTGCTGTCAGTATCGGATTTTCTAATTACAAAGCGCTGACGCCGCGCTATTTCAGTTTGCTTTATACAATTTGTATGGGCATAAGCATTTTTGACAGTTAGACAACGCTTAGCATTGATGTTGCACGCGTACACAATTTTGTAAGCAAATGCATAACATCAGCTATCACCTGTTAAGAAGTCAAGTGCAGGTGAAGAAATTTCTTGATGCACTTAGTAACCAATTGGTTAAAAAGTAAATGCAGAGAACAATGGTAGACTTTAGACTGGTGCTGAAATATGTTCTTAATCTGAATAGATACCAAACGGTAAACAAACTTGGAAATAAATTAGTGTGGGCAAACGTCTTTCAGTAGGTTGACCCTATGAACCAGAACCGGAATATTCGAGCCCCTTGGTAAAGGAACAATAAAGATACTTTGATGTAATAAGAGAAACTTTAGTTGGATAAGTGCATTGGGGTCAGGAAATGGAACATAAAGGAAACCGAGAAATAAGATATTTGTAGGATGTGAGAAGGCTGATATAGCAGCACATGTTGTGTGCGAGTGTTTAGCACTGACTTGGATCAGGCTTAGGACCACAGACAGTACAGACTAACAGACCAACCTTAATAAGAGCGTTGCGTTGAGAGCCGCCTATTGTTTACGCTGAAGTGACCTACCTAAATAAGAGCGTTAAAGTTGTGTAATAAACAGTAATGTTAACTTAACGTAAAACAAAATATAACTAAATAGAAATAAAATACTGAGTTAATCGCTAAATTTTAAGTGAAAATGGAATTTTTTCAACAAAAACAAAACCATCTACATCTTACTTCACTTCCTATTGCTCTGTTAATATCGGATTTTTTAATTGCGAAGCATTGACGCCGCGCTATTTTGTTTTGCTTCATACAATTGGTATGGCAATGGGAATTATTGAGAGATAGACAACGCTTAGCGCGCTTTTTTAGGTTTGGCTATTAGTGTAAATGCTATGGGGACCTCATCTACAGGCAAAATTTGTTAAAAATGTTTCTTCTTTAAAGTGCATAACTTTTAACAGCCATCTATTATCACCTGCCAAAATATGTTTTGGCTGGCAGCACTCAAACACTCAGCTAAATTCAATCTTGCGTAAATTTTAGGACATTTTTTATCTCTTTCTAGCGAAAGAGTTTATGCAATAAAAAAAAACAAGGCAAAAATCTACAAACATTTTCCTTGAACTGTAAAAAAGTTTTATTATCATTAATTTTAAATTGGTTTTCACAACATCACCCACATTTTACACATTCTCTGTAGTTCCTAACATTCATGTGCATAGAGAGGCTCTTCAAAACATGATCACTAGCATATGTCTCTTTAGAATCTAGAGAATTGAAATAAATAAAAGTAAAGATTTAAACTTCACACTTTTAATTTGGTTAATGAGATGAGTTTCTAGTTTTATTGTTTTACAAATTAGTTACGTTTGTATTTATGAAAAAAAAACGAAGTAAAGGAATTTTTATATGAATTAAGGATGATAATGATGAGGATAATGTTGGTTGGTTAGTCGGTTGTTTGTTTGTTGGTGATCATCGCATGTTATGTTCTCGTTCTTTTTCTTTTTATTATTACATATTTATTTTTTGGCACATGATCATGTGTATGTAAAAGCATATTTTTGTTTCATTTATACATATTTTGTTGGATTGTATAACTATTTTACAAGAGATTATCTTCGGTAGGGGCCAGCTGCCAATGCTGGTTTGCTTATTTCTGTTTGTCTCTTTTTCTCTTAGTTTAGTTTGTGTGTGTAGATTTTTATTATTTTATTTTTGTGTTGAATAGAAATTTGTTGCGGCCGCTTGGTCGGCACGTTTCCTCTTTTTTTCTATTTGGAAATTGATCTATAGTTGTTTTTCTCTATGGATTTTATTTTGTAAATTCTTCTTCGTCTTGTTTTTATTTCGTTACGGAGTTTAAATATAATCAGTGTCATTTTCCAAACTGTAACTAAATAAAACTTTGTCATTTTATCATTGCACTTCTTCTTCTTCTTCTCGATTTATGTTTTTTTTTTAAGATTTTTGTTGTCATACATCTTTGTTCAAACAAACGCACACACAAACACCTTAAAAAATGTGTCAATAAAATGTCACGCTTTTAAACGTAACTGTCGAGAAATCATAAAACAGTTTTTTTTTGGTGAAAAATGAAACATAGCAACTTTTCAATGTGACATGTGCCTTCGAAGGCTCAGATACATTTTGCTTTCAAATTCACCGAGCATATCAAAACTGATATATTGTGATCCTTATCAGCTGTTGGATTTAAAATAGAGAATAAGCTAAAGGAATTTTTATCAATAATTTTGTCAAAAATATATGTATGTATTTAAAATGAAAAAAATTGAAATTCTTAAATTTTATTTGAAAATTTCTAAATTTATTAAATTGAATTTGCAGGACTTTCGGCATTTTATATCATTCACCAGAGGTGTCAAGGGTATATACAAGTTTGTCATTCCGTTTGTAATTTCTACAATATTCATTTGCGACCCCAGAAAATATATATATTCTGAATCCTTATAGATAGGAAAGTCGATTTAGCCAAGTCCATCTGTCCGTCTGTCCGTCTATCTGTCTGTTGAAATCAAGTTTTCTCAGCCTCCGATGTCGTACGGACGTGTTAGTAGTATCAAACAATTAAATTCTCCTGCGATGTTTGCTATTGAAATCCAGTAAAATCGCTTAATGATTGACCGACATACAATCAAAAATTATTATATTTGTGTGTAAGACATGCCTTTTGAAAAATTAAGAAAAAAAAATAAATACAAAAATTCGAGATATAAGCAAAACATTTTCTTTGAGGTACAGTGAACTCGCGATAATGTGAACTTTTAAGACCAAGGACGTTCACATTTTTGATTGTAAAAATTTGTAGTGCCATACAGTGTTTTTTTTTTGCTTTAAAAAGTCTAGAAAGTATTGAAACCCTTAGTATTAATAACATAACATATAATATATTGCAAACTTAACGATTTTTTATTTCAAATTCACTTTTTATATTAAATATTT
Source organism: Paykullia maculata (assembly GCA_003055125.1). Taxonomy (NCBI): domain Eukaryota; kingdom Metazoa; phylum Arthropoda; class Insecta; order Diptera; family Rhinophoridae; genus Paykullia; species Paykullia maculata. The sequence continues at coordinate 6,878 of NDXZ01024268.1, read as the reverse complement.
ACTATTTAAAGCGTAAATGTAAAAAATAGGTGTTCACATTACTGGATATTTCCTTAAATTTGAAGTTCACATTACCGAGAGTTCACTGTATAGACAAAAAGATTTTATTTTAGTGGAGGGTATATAAGATTTGGCACAGCCAAATGTAGCGCTCTTACTTCTTTTTTTTATTAAAAAAAAATTTAAATTTGGCCCAAAAGGTGCAAAGTGTTAAGAATAAAAAGCATTGCATGAGAGATCAATGTATTTTTATTTTGGAAAAATATTTAAAAATAATATTAATGGCTTTTAAAGCAACAACGTTAGATAAGTAGTTTTGTTTATTGGCCATCATATTTTTGTTCAAACAGAGTCCAAAATGTATACACAATCCCTGTAGCCTCCAAGAAACCTTTGTTTGTTATACTTTAAAAATGTATTTAAATATTTTCCTAAAAATGATTTTAAAAATAAAGTTTTAATTGAAAACAATTTTTTAAAATTTAAATATTAATAATTTTATTGTTTTTAAAGTCTTTTTAGGCAGTTTGAATTTTTTTTATACCTTTAAATAAAAGCTTCTTTAAAAACCCCTATTATTATAATCGTTAATCTGTTGCTTTTTTTATTATTAAATTGTCCTTAATTCTCTTTTGTTCTTCTTTTTCTTAAGGTGTCATTTTGACATACTGTCATTGATGTTAAAACTGCTTGCACAGGACATTAAATTCGCCAACAACAACAACAACAATGAAAATGGCAATTCGTTAAGGTATGTTAATGTTTATTTCTCATTATTTTAACACTTTTTTTTTTTTTTTGAAATAAATGAAAACATTTTTAAATAAAACTATACCCTGCAAATACACATACATATGTATGTATAAAATTCTGTGTGCGTAAATGTCATTAAAAACGAATACTCTCGCTTTTCAATTCAAAAACAGAAACAAGAAATAACTCGACCCCCATTTTTAACTAACTTTTTTGCAGCTCTCCTCATTATTGGCAATTTGGTTACGCTACATAAATTAAACACATATTTTATTGTTATTTTTTATACTTTGGCTGTGTATTTGATTTGTCTACAACAATTTGCAAACTTAAAAAAAAAAACTAAAAACTTAACACTAGAATTGTTTATATCTTTAAACACCATAGAACAGTGATGACAGCTAATTTAAGCTTTTTTAATAGTTATACGAATTGTTTGCTCTAAACTCGTAAAAACAAGAGAAAAAAAACGTAACAGTGGCATTAAGTAATTTTTCATTATCAATTTAGAATAAAAAAGCATTTTTAAATGTGATCAAAATGTTTATAAAATTTTATCGTTCATTACTGTTTTCTCTTAGCCCCAAAATATACATTTCAAAAACATGAATATGCCTTAAACAACGGCCAAGTGTAACGCCCGTAACTAAATTCGATTTCAACTGTAACCGCCTTCAAATTCAATCTGCAAACAATGAGGGGTTTTTTCTTTTTATAGATTTTTTTTGTTAATAAAACTTGTGATCAAACTTTAATTTTTTGTTTTATTATTTTTTTAGTAATTTTCTTTCAATCATATTCGTCGATATTTAAGCTCATGGGTATAGCTTTTGTTAGTAAATGAGAGTGAACAAGAGAGAGGGAGAGAGAGAGAATAAAGGGAAGTTATTCCCTTCATAATTAAAAGTTTATTAAACAAATTAATTATTAATTATTAAACAAGTTTAAAGAAAAATTGACTTGAACAGAAGAATAACTTCCTGCCGATAATGTGGCGTCTTTTGAAATTTCTATTGTCGTATACTATGAAATGTTACTTAATTAATGTTACTTTTCGGCAATGGTCTTTATGTTGTTGTCCTTTAAGTCATCCAAACGGTCTGATTTTGTCATAAAACATAAGGGTTACAAGTTAACTCAAAGAAAAGTATCCTAAGGCTTTAAATCTTACCATTATGATGGCCAATTGTCATGTTCAAACTTCCTAACTCACCTTTATTTAAATACCCTAAGCTTACTGTCCCTGTCTGTTTAAATTTTACTTGCAAAAGTCTTCACTATTACCAAGTTTTGTTTAAGATCAAGTTAAATAATAAAAATAATATCAATTTAATATGTTTAAACGCAAAATAGTTGTTTAAACCTTAAGCGTTGCATACACCTTTAATATAAAGCTAACGGTAAACTACAAAAGCTGTATTAAGAAATTAACAAACGCCCGTAAGACTGACAAACAAAAAGCTAAATCTTTAGTTCAACCTAAATCTATACAACCCTCTTATGAAAAAAATCAGGTATAAAATGCAAAGCAGGAATTGAAGAATAACTTTTAGCGAATTCCACTAGGGATTAAAAGGGTTACTTGCTGAGATTCATGGTTATTCTCCTACTCGTATATGTGCGATAGATAAAGTTTGATAGTCTTTAAAAGATTTGTTAGGGAACCTTGCACAGTGAAGACGGTGGCTAAAATAATAGTACAAAATATCGGGGTGTCTTAAGAATATAATTTTTAGAAATTTTATTTAATACAAACTTAGATAGTTAATGAAAAATTTTTAAAGACAAAGTTTCTTCTCAAAAAATCTCTAAATATGATTTATAAAAAATTTTTTTCTTGAATATAAATATTTTTGTAAAAAAAATGTTTCTTAAAAATTAATCACCGAAAAAATTTTTCATTTTATTTATATTTTAAATTTATATTTTAAAATTATTTATAGTTATGTTTTTTTAAAATTAAATGGCAGAAAAGACTAATAGAGTTGCCAGATCTGACAAACGTATGACAGTTTAATCTTTGTCGGAAAATTAAGCCTTTACCCGTTCGAAAATGTTCGTAATTTTTCTTAGTTTAACGTTTGTGTAAAAATATTCCTTTTTTTTGGATTTTTATTTATTTTTGGTTATAAGAAAATATTTATTAAATTTTTTTTTTTTATTGAAAATTTTTAAGAAAAATTAACCTTAAAAATTGAAATAAAAAATGTTTATGAAAATTTTTTTATTGTTGTTTTTAAAGATTTTCTTTATATTTTCGATTTAAAGAAAATTGAAAAAAATGCCTGAATTTTGTTTTAAGAAAATCTTTAATAAAATTTTGGTTTTATTTTTGTTTGTTTTTTTTTTTAAATATTATATATTAATTTCTCTTATAAGAAATTTGCGTTAATTTTACTTTTTTAAAACAATTTCTTTTGTTTTTTTTTAAATCAAATATTTTTTTTACAAAAACTTTTTTTTGGATATTTTTTAGGAAATTTTTTTTAATAGAAAATTTTTTCAGAAATATTTTTTAAGCAAATTGTTTAATATATAATCTTAAAGAAAAATTATTCTTTTAGTTTATTTCAATCTTAATTGCTGCCTTAAAAGTGTTTGCTAAATTTTTGTATTAATTTTTAAATAATAATTAATTTAATTATTTTTCAAATTTTTGAGATTTTTTTAAGATTAATTTTAATTTTTCCATTTCAATAAACGTTTTTTTTATACAAATTTGATTTATTTTAGTAGATTATCTATTTACAACAAATTTGTGTATATCTTCTACAACTTTTTATTAAATCCCTAAAAATCAATAAATATTAAAACAAAAACCATAATTCCCTTCTAGTTAATCACTGTCCTTTTTCAAAAATTGTAGTAAAATTAAAAGTATTTTGTTTTTAGCTTCACTTGCTGACATTAAGCCGCACACAAATCCTTTGCTTTACAAGACAGTTCGACACCAAGTCATACCAGAAATCCTCACAAAAAAAATACCATCCTCGAAAAATTCCCTAAACAAATGTTCACGAAATCAAAAAATGGAAAAAACCAAATTCAGAGCACTGCAAGTAAGAAGAGCAATAACAACTACAACAACAAGAACATTTTGTTGGTTGATGTTTGCCGCTTTTATTTTTATATATTTATGCTCAATGGCTAAACTTTAAGTTAAAAATTATTACAATAACAATATTAAAGTTATACTGTTGTTTTGCCTGTGCTTTTGTTGTAGTTGTTGCAAGCAGATACGATATAAACATAAACGTATAACCAACTGCTGTTCCATATTGTTGTTGCTGCTTCTGCTGTTGGCAAAGTAATTGCAACCACCACAGGAGGCTTTAACCTCAATGATGTTGAATAACGAAGAAGAAGTAGAAAAAAAAAACGTAAAAAAGAATAAAACACAAGTGGGGAATAAAATTAAAATATACCATCTTTAAAGCACACTTCAAGATATTTTTCTACTTGTTTCCTTACAAGATCTTCCCATTATTCCCCATCCCAACTGTTGTATGATCTTCTTTAATGTGTTGTTTTGGAACACATTATTGAGTGTGCAATGATGTTTATAAACTTAAAGGCTGTAATCACATTAGCATCAGATCCTTTAGTTATCACCTGTAATGCCGACCGTATTTTGAAAAGAGAACTACATAGAAATGATAGAGTATGAAAAAAGAGAGGTGTTAATAGAGAAATCGCCAACAAATTTTATTTCGGTGTATACTTTACTCTTGTGCCCAAATTCACTGTCATTGGTTAACTTATGACAATGGTTTAGTCAATGATATTTCATTTACAGCTCTTAGTTCGCCATTAGTTAAGTCACCAAAAGCCCGCAGAATAGGTTTTATTTTAGTTTACAAATAGTTGACTAATGGCCTTAGACGCTTACAATTTCTCTATCTAGTACGATAAATGGGAATCCCCATTGGGGGTCTTTGTGATTTTATCTTTAACCTAATGAAGTTCGTTAGATTCATTCGTTTACTAATAAAACTAAAGCATGTGAAAAATAGAAAATTGTTCAAAGTTATTTGCTAAATCCAAATATAACATATTTTTTTGCGAAACCCTTTACTTTCTTTAAAAATTGTTTGCAAAAATATAAATAAGAACAAGAAGTTGAACTAATAAACATTTTCTGGCATGAATTTAGATTTTGGAAATAAACACACGCATTTACTCAATAACCGATATGAATGATCACCAGTAAGCAAAAGTTGAACAGTAAAGCAAGAGAGTGATAACTTTCAAAGCAGTTGTTTTAAAAAAAAGGGGTTAGTTTTTTAAATCATTGATGTACAGGCTTAAGAAAACTAAACATGTTTTTAAAACTTTAAAATAGTAGAATCAGAAATAGATGAAACGAAATTTTTCCAATAATTTTAAATTGTTAGGAAACAAGATTGTATTCCTTTAAATGTCTTCATATTTCTAGCTTGCAAGTTGGTTGCTTTTGCTGGCCTGGTAATAGTATTGTCATGTCGATGTCCAGGCCAGGTTGGTGTGAGTTGGTAGCCTAATGGTATGTAGGTAAAATATCCCACGATCAAAGGAGCACGTACAACATAAACTCTGAACACTTTGTACGTTTTTCGACCATATTGAGCGGTATTCATTTCATATTTATTTCGACTTTTACCTCATGATTGGTAGGAGTTCGTTCGTCGAACGTTCTTGTCTTTCTACACAGATGTTGATCTGTAATATTTAATGTTTTATTTGCCGTGGACTCGTATTAAAAAAAAACAAATTTGTATTATTGAATTGTATGATGGTGTTGAGATTAAAGCAATGAGGCAAAAACAAAATATATTGAAATAAAACCGAAACGTGTTGATGTCTATTAAGGCGTATAAATATTATTTGGTATGTACAAATTATAGGAATTTGTTTGGGAAGCAAAAATATGTGCGCGAGCCACTTGTATAATATTAATCATTTGTTTGTGGAATGGTCAAATACAGCAAAAGAATACAAAAAAAAACTACCCAAAAAAGAAACTGAATTCAATATACAAGAGTATTCCTTTTATTTTATTTTTTTATTTGGCTGGCAAGATAGGAAATGTTATGCCAGGTTTGTAGGGAAATCAAAATGATTATTGAAATACTTAAAACAGCGCGGAAATATGAAAGGCTTTGGCGAAAAAAGGCTTATTGAATAAACATAATTAGCCCCAATTTTGTGTAATGTAGGAGATCAAAAGAGAAGATCTTTACAAATTGCTAATGATCAAAAAATATGAGATGAGCAGATGTTAAGGATGAGGCTTCTTTACAAATTTTTCATTTAACGAAAAAATATTGTTCATACATTTTTTTTTTAATATTAAGTTTTCTATTTTTAATTTAATTTTATTTTTTAAGAAAATTTTAATTATTTTTTTTTTACAAAAAAAAATTTTTTTATTCGGGAAAAAAATTCAATACTAGTTTTTATCAACATTTTTTTTAAAGAAATATTTTCTAATTTATTTTTAAGCAACACTTTTTTCAGAAGACTTAAACTAGTTTAAATATTTAAAAAAGTTCACACATTTTCTGTGAGTTAAGATTTTTCAAAAAACGTTTAAAAAACTTTCTGACAGTAAAAAATTGAAATCAATGTGTTTAAAAACAATTTTTATATATTTTTTTTGTAGCAAATGATTTTTTTAGAATATCAAAATAAAAACTAGATTTAAACACAAAATTTTTTGTTTTAAAAGATTACGTTAGAAATTTTTTAATAAAATCAAAATTTTAATGAAAAAGGACTCAATCTGCTTAAAATATATTTTACTGTGTGCTGTACGGAACCAAAAATAATTTATTTTTTGCATTTTTATTTATTATGAATTTTTATAAAACAAAAATTTCAAAATTTTATATAAAAAGACATTTTTTTCGTCATAAGTTTGCCGATATCTCTTAAACTACTGAGCAAATATAAAAATAATATACACCAATACCCCACTTTGCGTTGTGGTTACGTTCCAAAAAAATACGACGCAAATAAAAACGACGCAAAGTGAATTATGATTTTCTATAGCAAACCATGTAAAGGCCGAAAATAGGTTACAGTGTTACGAAAATACTATTTTTAAAAAAGAAAATTGAACAAAGTATACATTTAAAAAACAAAAA
>NDXZ01024255.1:46269-77994 GCA_003055125.1 Paykullia maculata | reverse complement strand
ACCCCGATAATCCAATAACAATTGCAAAGGTTTTTAATGCAATTTTTGCCAGAATTCAAATCGTGACGCACGTCAGAGAAATTAATATTGATTTAAAAATATAGAAAACTTGAAAAAAATATTTATTCAACTCACAATATAAAAAAAACCTTATTTTCCGTGACGCACGCTACAACGCATGGACCTGACATTTAATACCTAATTTTAACCTTTCCAAAACAGTAAACAAAAAAATGTTTTATTGAAATTAAAGAGAATTAAATGAATAAAAATATGGCCTTTGATCGGACCATCTATATTAACACTAAAGTAATTATATGATCACCTAAAAAAATTTTAATTTCTGTATAGTTTTATGATGATTTATTTATAATGATCATCGAAATAATTTTTTTTCTTTTTTTTATAAAATTAAACATATATGTGCTGTTTTTGTAATACAAGTTTTTTTTGAAATTTTGAGTGAAATTTTTGTATTTGAAAAATTTTTGATTGATAGACTGTTTCTGGGATTTGCCTGTATTTGAAAAAAAAGGTTTAATAAGGTTTTTTAACAAATGTGCGGTTTTTGTAATACAATAACAAAACATATACAAAAATTTCACTCAAAACGCTAACTAGTATTTTAAAAACCGCACGTAAGTTTTTACTATTAAAAAAAAAAAAACTTTTTGTTCCACAGGAAATTTTCAATAGAATTTTTTTCTTTAGAAAACTTTTTTTTTTTATAAATTTTGTAAACATTTTTTTCTCAATAAAAAATTTTTAAAGACAATGTATATTTCTTTAAAAAATTTTAGTAAATTGACTTTATAAAGAAATTCATTAATAAAAAACTTTGAATAAAATTTTATCCGAAATTTTTCTTTTAACAATAATGTGTGTGTGAGTTTTATATTAACATTTAAGTTAACAACAGCTTATATTCCCCTTATTACATACATACATTCAATATACTTTGTAATGCAGCAATTAATTAAGTATTAAAAAAACAAAAACTTACATCAAGATAAGATATTCGATTTATTTTGTAAAGAAAAATAATTTTTATTTTTAATTAAATAAATTTCGTACAATCGGTATTTACAATTACATTAAGAAAAATAAAATAATCAATTACTTTAATTAAATATCTCTGAAGTAAATAAATATATTTTTTCTTAATTTTTTATTTAATAATACTTTGAAGATTTCACCCCTCATTTCTTTGAAAATTAAAAAAAAAAACAATAAGAACAAGAAAACCGCACGCATATACATACATACATACATACACATGTATATAAACAGATGATAACGATAAATTAAAAATAAAGTTACTTGGTGTAAAAATACTCGCATTTATTACACATGTCCATTTGATGGCTTTAATGTTCATTGGAAATAATCGAAGGAAAAAAACAAAAAAAAAAAAACAATGAACAGAAAAAAATAATAATGTTGAACAAATTTTTACAAGCAATGAACAGCAACAACTACAAAAACCAGAGAGTCTTAATGCTGTTATTGTTTTTAGTTGTTTTGCTATTTTTTTACTCTTTAATATCTATTGTAAGTATGTGTGTGTGTGAGTAAGAGTGTGTTCTTAGAGTAGCAAGCACTTATGAGAATATTTACAAGTGCGTGTGTTTGCATTTTTTTTCTTTTTTATTTTGTAGAGAACAATGGTATGTTTTGTATGTGTATGTGTTCATGTTGTTCATACCTTTTGGCTAAAAACAACATAATAAATTTTACATGGTAAACCATTGATGTAAAGGTAAGGTATGTTTGTGTTTGTGTGGTTGTTTACCTTAGTAAGTATCTGTTGTGTGTATCTGTAAGAATGCTGCAAACACACGCACACATACATATGTACATGTTTGTAAATTCTTTTTACTTTTGCTTCGGGTAAGCAATATCTTTTACTTAACTTCAAACAATCTAAAGAAAATTGAAAAAAATGTAACAAAAATGTGTTCCTTCTTTTTTCCAACAACTCCAGGTATTAGAAAGTACTGAATCAAAAATGTAAAAAGTTGTGTAAAAAATAAAATTTTTTATATCAAATGTTATTGGGGCATATGTTTATCATGTTTATAAAAATTCAAAATTAAACCAAACTAGGCAATTTATTTACCTCTTTTTCATGTTGTAATTTCTTTACATCCTGCCGTTTTATCTGGGTATAAAAATTTCAAAATATTAACTGATATTGAACATCAATATGTCTGTGGGTTATATTGCATGTGAAATTCTATGAATTGGCTTTATGCTTGTTTTGGACTCTGAATGCAATTGTTATAGGCAGGCAGACTAAAGCAGGACACACAAACAGTCTCATTGCTTAGTATCAATAAGTGCTTACATACACTTGTATTATAGTAAAGATAATATATACACATACATATATAGAAAGTTCAAATGCACTTATCTTCTTTAATTTGCTTTAGCGGCTGGTTGAAGCTGGGCGAAGTGAAAAGGGTTTTAGAAATGAGAAATTGATAAAAAAAAATAAATTAAAAGTTATAATTTCTCAAATGAAACGAAAAAGTGCTTACATTGCGAACCCCCATCTATTTTATTCTAATTACTTCTAAATGCAGCCACTTTTCTTATGCAGGCAGACAGTCAAGTTGTAACATTAACATTATGCAAGAGAGTTGAAATAAATGTTTATTTTTTTTATCCCAGGTGCTCCTTATTCAGTTAAGATTTTATATGGCTCTTGTACTTACTTATTGATACTTATTTGTTGTTACCAGGAAACAAATACCAATTTATAACATTCAATCGCTAGTGCATACATATAAACCCTGCAGGAAATGTCAATAGTAAAACTCTACTGACTTACTATTGACACAGTCACCAGTACTAGTGACTTATAATACCCCAGCCAATGCTATTTACTATAGACATTTAACATGTGCGTGTCATTGAAAATCCACAACTGACATTGGTACTAGTGACTAGGTGGTTCTTTTGGGGCCATATCGTCGTTCGTAAATTATTGTGTTCTATTTAAAAAAAATGTTTTTCTGGGAAATCAATGTTAAAAGTTTAATTGTCAATTACATAAAACTGAACCGAAAAAAGGTTTGCGATCTTTTTACCAAAGAAAGTTCTATAGTTTGTGGTTTTTTTATTCATTTTTACTTTTTATTCGTTTTTATACATATTGAAGACAATAGCTGACGAAGTTTTAAACTAAAGTGTAGTAAAGTACAAAGTCGATGTGTCGGTCTTATCTCAATTTTTGCTATTTTGCGGTATAGAACACAATAATTTACGAACGACGATATGTAGACATTGGAACCAGTGATTCACTTGTACATTTTAGTTATTCTAGTCTACACTTTTGGTACTTTTTACTACCAAAATAAAAACTATTGATGCTTTGTTGACATTATCACCAAATAGTCGACAAAAGTGGTGACTTGGAGACACATGACCACAGGCTTCCTGCAGGGAACCTATTCATACATGAATATAAACACATACCAAGGCAATTCATTGTTTTTTATTTCCATTATAGATTTCAGACATAAATTGGTCTCGGTGTTTACGCATGTAAGGTATTTTAAAAGGAATACACTGAGAGAAATTAAAAACCCAAAAAAAAACTTTATTTTTGTAATTGATATTTTAGAGGAATAAATAGATATTGAGAAGAAATTTGGTTGATTTTTTTCTCAAACTTAAATTTGTTGTTTGTTTTTTTTTTGTCAGCGTATTTTTCTATATTTTTATGCTGCATGTAGAAGATTAAAAGGAATTAAAAGACACTACACCTTTTATGTGCCATAATGTTGTATTTTTTTATTACTCGTATATTTGTTCAATTGTTTTTTCTTTTTTTTTTCTGTTTGCGAAACAAAAAAAAAACCCAAAGAGTTAAAATTCCTTGTTATGAATGTGTGCTGATGATAGATTTTCTCTTAACATGGGTTTGTGGGCAAAAGGATATTAAATTAGTGAAAGCCCTTTTGCGTTGCTGTAATTGAAAGGCGTATTAAATTGTGTAAATAAAACAAAAACGGGATTAAGTATGCGAATAAATTGGGACTCCTTAATGATTTGAAACTTATTAAGCGGAACGGTCGTTATTTGTCACAAAATACTAAATAAACAAAAGGGTTTATTAAGGATTTTAAATTGTAATAAAATTTTAAAGATTTTTATGATATTTTTAGGCTAAAAATTATGGATTTTAAAGTATTAATGGGATATTTAATTTAAAGTTTTATATATTAAAATGCATGAACAAAATTTATAAACTTAAAATTCATCAAAAGTCTTGTATTTAAATTAAATTTAGGAAAAATATTTTATGAACACAGCATTAAAAAAATAGATTGTAGATTAAAATTTCCTAAAATATTTTATAGACATGTTTTTATTTAAAAAAATTATTTAATTTATTATTATTATTAATTTAATTAATTTTTAGAATTTTTCTATAAAAAAAATGTATAAAAAATATTAAAAATTTCTATAATAAATACATAAATAAAGAATTAATTGATTATTGCCTTTAAATAGATTTTTTAATAAAACCCAATTTACAAATAAACTTTTACTCCTATATGTACATACATATGTATATACATAATCTCCTTCACGTGTCCTCTTTCTATCATTTGAGTGTAATGAACTTACAACTATCAACATAATTTTTTTTTATTTTAATATCTGAAAAATCTTAACACATTCGCTATCGTTCTTTATTTGTTTATTTTCGAAATGAGCTCAGCAATTGGCAACAATAGAGGAGAAAAATGAAGAGTTGTACACTTTAACCAAAAACCACTTGAAAACGGTTGAGAGTAAAGTGGGAAATTATTAAAAAGTCAACACTAGCGACAAATATCAACTTGTAACCGAGTTTGAGTACTTATTTGTCGCATCAAATAGTTGCCAATGAGATGCAAAATATTAAAAAATAAAAAAAGAAATCTCAAAAAAAATTGTATGACAAATGCAAAACATAAAATGAGAATAAACAAAAATATGCATTAAATACAAACAATATATTGAATTCTTAATTTTTTGTTAGCAACAGAGATGGTTAAGTGAGGGAAGTTTCATATAGTGAGAATTTGTTATACTTAAGATTTATGTGGGTATTAAATATAATACACCAGGCTACCAGACTAGTGAGAATATAACTGTTGGACTCTACAGTATATAAACAAAATTATATAAAGAGAGTGAATTTTAATTAAGCTAACAGAAAGAAAAATGTTTGATCATAACCTTAATTGTAAGCCATCATAATCGGTTGCTTTAAATTTGTTTTTATTCACAAGTAAAGTTTTAACGAGTTATGTTTTTAATTCAAGTAATTTTCATTTTTTTTGTCTCACTTTTCCATCTTCGCTTATATTGCAGTAATCTAATATTTTTCAACTAATATATGGATACTCATACACATGCATAACTACAAATGGCTAAATGTGTGTTAACAAAAAGCAGTGGCAAGTAGACAAACAAATAAACAACATATCCTGATTATGCCAGCACAAATATGAATGAGCAGGAAATTTTTCAAGAGATTTGTAAATATTTATGAACACAGCCGTATTTTTTTTGAAATTTTTTAAATTCTGTTCACATAATAGAGATTAGAGAACAAACATACAGTGTATTGTTTGCATTTTTAGCAGGGCTTAGTTGCTTTTAAGGTTTAATTGTATTAAAAAATTTAAAATAAAATAATCGAGAGCAATTGTAAATTAAGGATATTAATTTTTTTAAAAACTTTATTAATTTTAAATTTTTTTTCAAAAGAAAAAAGATATTTTCATTTTTGTAATATTCAGGTTGTAAATCATAAAAGGGGTGTCTTAAATTTCTAAAGTAAGTAAAACGTAAGTTGGAATTTTAAAACTATAAACAACTTTTTTAATATTGATTTTAAAAAAGATGTACATACTAACAAAATTGTTTGTTTTAAAACTTTGTTTAAAGTTTCATATCTGAAACTTAAAAATCAATTAAATTATTGAAATTTAAGGAAAATGTTTTTTAAACATTTTTTTTACCAAAATTGTTTTAATTTTTCTTTGAGTCAAAAACTTTACCTCAAGTTGTTAGACACCTGCAATTTTTCACAATTTTCTAGAATTATGAGCTAAATTCTTATTAATTAAAAAATGATTCGAAAATGATAGCAAATCGTAGAAAACTTCGCCAATTTTATTATTTTTTTATTTTTCATGTCTGAGATAACATGTTTTTAACATTTATATTTTTTTTTTTAACATAAATTTAAATTTTCGAACATTGTAAATGATTACAATTTTAATGTATTCTTTATGAACACATTAAAAATAAAATTTTTACAACCTTTCAATTTTTTTTAAACTTAAGTTCGAATTATCGCAAAATTAAAATTATTTTAAATTCAAAATGGTTATTCAAAACTCTATATCACAATGAATGTATTTAATATTTTAATGCTAGATTTCAATATGTACAATACAAAAGTTGTAAAAATATTTTGCTTATACATATGTACATATATGTATATATACTAGTTGACCTGGCAAACGTCGTTTTGTCAAATATATGACTTTTTTTCTTAGCTTAGAAGCAAAATGACCTTATTTTCCGTTTCTAGACTTATAAACTGAAAAAATGTAAAAAAACTACCGTAAAAGTTGAAAAAGTACTTTTTCGCCCTCTGTTAACCCGAATTTTAAACTTTCTTTTACCTATAACTATTGTTTCTAAAATTTTATTATGTCGTACTATTTTTTATGTCTGAAGGAATTCGTGTTTCAAATTTTACCCAAATCGGCCTAGTAATTTACTATTAAACGCATTTTCCCGGTTTTCCCCCTCTTTGGTACTTTTTTAGTCCTCGTTCTAGTGTCTAAATTTTTTTCTCAAATAGTTTTCTAAATATTAGTAGAAGCTTAAGTGAAGCTTTTCATAAATTCTATTAAAATTCAAAAAAGTATTTTTTTTTTAAAGTACCAAAGTATCCAAAGTCCAAAAAGTACCAAAAAAAATATTCATATTTTTTGGAGATGTGACGAATACAGTGAAAAAAACATTTCTATGTTTATTGGTTGAGAAGTTCAAGGGGCCCCAAAAAAGTACCAAAATATAATTTTTACCCGTTTTTACCCTGTAGGCCCCCAAATTTGAAAAAGTACCAGACACCTGTGCGCTCATTTTTTGAGTAGAATACAATGCGTTTTAAATTTTGTTTCTATCTTGTTTGGCTTAGAAGGTAGAAAGTTACCGATTTTTCCCTTTTCTACCCCCTAAATATTTGAATTTTCAAAAATCCCTTCTTAGTGGATCTATACAACGGGAGAGGAAAATACAGTCAAAATTTCATGTTCCTACTTCGTGCGTTTGGGCTGTACGATAATGAATCAATTATTAACGTTACTTTATTGAACATTTGGATGAAAAGTGGGCGTGGCATTCAAAATTTCCCAACAAATTTTAGCCTATTGTTCCTTTGAGACTATCAGTAACATGCTGTAAAAGTTTCAAAAAAATCGGTCCAACAGTGTGGCCAATTATAAAATACAAACAAACAAACAAAGAAAAAAATTTTTTTCATCTTTATATACATACATATATTACGTAGACGTAATATATTTTCCAGTTTAAAACTTTTTTGAACTTGGTTTTGCAATCTCTACAAGAACTTTTATTTTTTAATTTTCTTACACATTTTTACTTTTGCAATTTACATTTTCTTAGACATCAAGAAACATACGAAAATTTGTGTTTATTTAAGTTGTAAAGTTAAAGCGATAACATAAACTTTATTGTCTTAAATAAATCATACTAAATACTTACATATTGTCACCTAAAATCCAAACGGCCATAAGTACACTTTTTACTTTTTTACAGGAGAACTAAAAAACCTTATAAACATAGGAATATTTACTTGTTAGGTGGCCTTTGGATTTTATTAATAAAATCGGTATTTTTAAACATAAGTATATGAGTAAAATTTTAAGAAAATACTAATTTTAGTTAATTACATCATAATCAATTAAAAAGTTTATTTTAATTATTTTGGTTCTTACGCCCTTTTGGATTTCAGGTGACGATATATGGGTATGTTAGTGTCTGTTTGTGTATTTGTGTTTGCGGATAAAAGAATTTCAAATAATGCATATTGATTGAAAAATATGTCAGATTTTTATTACTACAATAACGAAAACCGTTAAAAATTATGATATAAAAAACATACATACACGCTCATTAGGGAATACATACTCTTTTTTTCACAGCGTACTCTCCTATAAAATGATACAAATGTTGCCTGCATTATTACGTTATGTTTTGAGAATTGCCAACAAAAATAATCACTTAGTAAAATTAAAACACTCTCAGTTCTTTGCTGTTTTTGTTGTTGTTGATCTTTTTTTTTTCTCGATATGTTTATGTTGGTACCTTAATGGTGTTTCGTTTCAATTTTTGTTACATTTTAAATGTGATTGCTTTGGCAATACCCCAAAGATTGTTGTTATTGCTATTGTTGTTGGAATGTAATTTTAAATGAAATTTTTTTGTTAAATGAAATAATAATATAAAAATCCTAAGTGTGTGTGTGTGTGTGAGAGTACTAAAATACAGGTAAAAACAATAAATACCTTTAACAATGTAACAAATTCACAAACTTCTCTTATTCGTTCCATTTGTTTGCGAGAAATAAAAATAAAAAAGTTATTGAAAAGAAATTAACTACACTCACTCACACTAACACACTCATTCATTTGATTGTAACTGATTGTAGCCAATTTGTAATTCCTTTGGGTATTTACTTTTCAGTTTGGCTTGAAAGTGTGTATGTTCGCATTATTATTGTTTGTTTTTTATTTCAATCAATATTATTTGTAACCTGGATTTTTAAATACAGACATTAGCAACAAGGACTTAAACATGTTAACGCAGGTTGATTTTTTTTAATAAAAAAAATTTTTATTGTACTAAATTATACAGGGTTTTGCAAGAAGTTAGTAGGAACTAAAAGCTTAACTTAGTATTCAGAAAATAACAATGTAGTACATATGTATGTATGTATATAAGAGCGTTACACCGAAGACTTTTTTGGTTTGATACGTTTGCTGTGTTTTTAATAGAAAAATATAAATTTTGTAAACCCTGCAGAGATTCGTGATAAAAAATTCATTAGAAAGTTTTATTTTCCATGAAAAAAATCATTAAAGCCTTCGATAAACATTTTTTTTAACGAAAATTTCTTTTTGCCGATTAATTTTTAATTTACAGATATTAAAAAAAATACTATCCATTAATATTGCTTTGGAATTTTCCATAAAATTGCTTTAAAAAAGAGAAAAAAATAAAAAAACTGTCTCTTTATAGGGAGTCTATAAGTTTTCTTTTAATAAAAAAAAGTTCAAAGAACTTTCCATTTGTAATCTGGATATAAATAAACTTGTACTTTAAACCAGTATCTAAACGTCTTGCATATAATTTTGTCCTGATATGTGTTTAAGATCCATTCTAGCCTACATCTTTTCGTAGACAGTCTATAAAGCGTGCCAGTTTTATTGCAGCATGGTTATGACTTATAATAATAATAATAAAAAATAATAATTTGTATATTTTATTGCACGATATTTTTGAAAAATCTATTCTTTTTACTCTGGTACCGATCATAGCTGACTCGAAGAAATTTGTCTACATTTTTTTTTTATTATTATTTATCTATTTAATTACTTTTGCCAAAATTCACTGTCGTTGGTTAACTGATGGCAATATTATTTATTTAAATTTATTTTTATTTTATTATTGAATGCCCTGTAAGATTAAGATTTAATCAGTTAAAAAGCATGAATGGCAATTACAAATAATTAACGATGTTTGTTTAAAAAGCAACACATTTTAACACACATCAATTATGGCAATCAGCATTAAGGTTAATTTAATTGAAATATACTTACATTTTTTCTTTATTGTGTTATACTGTTATATGTCAGAGTTTTATTAAAATGTTAATTTAGATTAGTTATAAAGTTTATTTTGCAACAAAACTTTCTTTTGACTAAATTAAAATTGATTTCTAAAATCCTTTTAAAAAACATACCTTTAGATATTTTACAGCCATTGGCAACAACAAAAACTAATACAAATATTTTTCTATAAAAAAATTTTTCTGCAAATTTTCTTGTTCCCCAGAAACTGCTAAAAATAAACGCGTTAAAGTTTACCGCAAAACTTTTGCAAAGCCACAAAAACTTATGTGACAAGGATAGAATGGTTTCCCAAAAGGACTGCCCCAATATCATTTTCATATAGTAAAATGTTCGTAACAACATTTTTGCATAGTGCATTAACATCAACATCAACATTAATAACAGCAACGACAAAAGCAACAACTAACAAAAGTTTTTCACTATTTTCATTTGACACATGAATACATTTTGTGGGAGTTGGAATGGGAGAGCGACAACAATAAAAATATAAGAATGTCAGTTTGGTGGGGTTCTGGTGAAGATAATGCACTTTCAAAGCAAAAAAAAAAAAAAAGGAAAAACTTAAATCAACTCAAGTTAGTTTAGTAATTCTTTTGAAGCTGTTATTGTCTTGCAATAAACCCAAAAAACCTTGCATAGACAGATTACTTAGAATTGAATGTTAAGTTTTGAGTTCTGCCCAAAGAGGTTGAAGTGTCAAAAGCAAAGGAATAAGAGGGAAGGGGGCTAGATCATGCTAAATATATAAGATGAACATGAATTTATTATGTAAACGACCGTAAAAACCAAATTTGTTAGTGATGATGTTGTTAGCGGTAATGGTTGTTGTTTTTGTTGTTGTTGATTCTCATACATAAAAATTGATTTGATTCTTAACAACACTACAGCTTGATTTTGGTCTACAATATGGTTTACATAAGTGTATGTGTATGCGTGTGTTTCAATTTGGTCCGCAAAAGTGATTTAAAGTTAAAGATTTTCTTTTAGATTTTTCTTCAACGGTATGAGTTTCAATGGAGGACAATAGACACTGCGGCAAATGTCACTTAAGAAATAAGCGAACAAAGCGAAGGAAAAAAAACTTTCTTCTGTAAGCTTTAACAAGAGTTTTTGGAACTAAAATAGTTTAACCTTTACTAGACTAAAATATATTTGTTTATATTATTTGTTCTTATTATAAAGTACATACAAGTATATGTATTTATTTAAAACAAAACAAAAAAAAAACAAACTCTCAATTCTGTGAAACTAATTTTGCATATTTTTCTTTTAAAAACGTTAGACAAATTCTCTTTTGAAAGATAATAACTTATATATTCTTAAGTGGAATTATTAAGGCTTTTTTTATAAGCGCAATTTGCATAAAAAACAATAAAATGTTTATTCTGGTAGAATCGGCAAAAAATATATTTATTGCATTTTCTTTGCGTGTTAAGATAATAAAAAGTGACGCCTTAAGGTATGTAAGACTTTCTAGAGTTTGTAAGCAAAGTAGAGCAAAAAAATAGTCAGCTCTATTCTTTAGAGCCATCATATAAAGAAAATGCACTGTGACCTATTCTCTCTGGGCAAAGAAGTCCTCTAGATTCTTGGATACAGAAAGAGTCCCTTTAGACTGTCGTTGTTATAGGGCCCCAATCAAAGAAAACCAAATTTAGCATTCCTTAGGGCAAACAGCTTCTTTCGAATATAGCCAAAAGGAAAACCACAGATTTATAAAATATTTAGCAACCCATCCTACAATTTGCAATGCGGCTAGCTCTTGACCCTTATCCCTCGGATGGCAAGAAAAAGTTAGGCTGTAAGGGGCATCAAGTCAGCTAAGGCCGGTGTTTTTCCTTAATGTTTTTTGTTAACTAAAACGGGCTTCTGGTGTCTAAACTAATGGAAAACTAAGAGCTGTGAACAAAATATCATTGACCAAATCATAGTTACTTGTTAACTAATGACAGCAAATTTGGGCATAAGAGTGTCAAGGGGTTCCCCTACTAGTGTAGAATTTATGTCATAAGTGAAAAGGGCTCTTAAAGCCCCCTGGCTATCTGACAGGATACATGTGTCCTGTATCAATGACAGTTCGACCATTAAAAAAAATATTAAAAAAACGAAACAAAAATTTAAAAATAATTTCTATAAGAGACCTAAAAATCTATTTTTTAAAGCTGAAAAAATGCATTAAAAATTGTGTCATTTCCTTATGCACGCACTGCATCATAACAGGGTTAATAAATATTATTTGGATAACAAAAAGTAATTCATTGCTTCACATCATGGCCTTTTGTTCTTTTCCTGACTGCATATGCATTTACATACGACTGTATGTTCAAAAGTGAATACATATGTATATGAATACATACATACATGCATGTGTATGTACTCCGTAAGTTTCTTAAGTAAATGGCAGTTTGTGCGAGTAAAAGTTTTTGAATTTAAAAAGAAATGAATGCACCACTAGAAAACTTTTTCTGTTTACCAAGTTAACCAAATAACATTATTCGTGTTTTCTTTTGCGCGTTATTATTGTTTTACTTCTGCTGGCATTTGCGATTTTCAGTTTTTTTTTGCTTCTTTAACTTCTATTTATTGTTTTTCTTGCCTGCAGCTAAAACTTAAACACGCATCTTTCGTGCCATCAACTCTCTGGCTTGCAGGAAGTTCGAGAGGCAAAAGTTGTTGGAGGATGTGTTGTGTATGGTTTCGTTTTTAAGCAAATTGCTTTTGTTTTGCGACCAGGGATTTTAAGCAGAAACGGATGTGTAAGCGAGTTTTGTTTTTATGTGTGTGTGATTGTGATTGTGTGTAAATTCATTTTTGTCGTTTGGTTTGTAAAAGACATCACAAATAGAAGTAGAAACTTTTGTGTCCCTTAGCAAGCATTCATTCACTTATGTATGTCGTTTAAGGATTTCCATCACTAAAAACAACTATGACAGTGGCAGCGGCAACTTGCAGCATTAAACAAGCAACATCAATGTTGGCTTTTGTTTACCAACCAACATACTTACACATGTTAACAGACATTATATGTACATACACACATGTGTATGCATGCACATGCAAGCAAGACAATTGTATTTATGCATGTTTGAGTGCATGCAGTTGTTGGTATAAAGAATGTCCTTGCTATGGCGCCATTGTCAACATCATTTGTCGCCATTGTATGGCTTAAATATGTAAAGTATTCATACTTTCTTTTTTCTCTCTCTTCTCTTCTCTCCACTCTATTTCCCTTTCGTCTTGAGTTTATGTTCTTTAGCGTTTACTATTTGTTAATACAACTGCTCTGGATAGCTTTGAGTGCAATAACAAAAGCAAAAATTTATTTACTTGAATTAGAATTCTTGCGGTTGAAAAGTTCTTTATGCATTTATGCATGCAGCCAAGCATGTTTGCATGTTTTAGTTTTGAATATTGTTGCTACCCGTATTTTCTATTCAGTTCTTTTTTTTAATTTATTGCATTTCTTGTGTTTTTTTTTCTTCTGTACAATAACAATTATGCGTATACTCTAAGCTGGATGTGTTAACAAATTGTAAACTTTATTACACATGTCACTTTACTCCATCCACTGTGAATGAGTTTTTATTATGTTTGAGCCAACTTAATATACTTTTACCATACTTTGCTAGAAAGTTTATTCATGTTTGTGTGAGTGCTTTTATTTATTACTAACTTTTTGCATATGTATTTCATGCAATATTGTTGAGATTTAGTCAATTTGTAAAATTGGTTTTGGGCGAAAGTCAGATGGAGAAATTTATATGAAAATAGTTAAAAGGTTTTGGTGAAATAATTGACTATAGATTTGACTTGAGACTAGACCAACGTGAAGTGAATGTTGCAGCATCAGAGATGATGAATTAAACATTAACAATATTTAAAAGGGTATATGATCTAGCAATGCCAGAGGAAAGAATGACCAAAAAAATTAAATTTCAAAAATCAAAAATGTTCATGAAGTTTGTTTGAGAGTCAAAAGACATGCAAAACGTTTTAGAGATATTCCTGATTTTACTAAAATGTGTCGAAATTACTATAATGTAAGCTCGTAAGTTCCAGAGTATGACCCTGGAAAAGCAAAATAAATTAACTTGTTCTATCAATTGTGATAGAAACAGTTCAATTGGCAATAGTATGTAAAGGTGCATATAAGAAATATTTATTGTAAAATAATAAGCCCAGTAGACGTAATGATCGTGCTTAAATTATCAAATTAGGGAAGAATATTTAAAAATTATTTAGACCGAGTTATTTAGACTACTTAAGAAGGATTATAAATATTTACTTCGGATGCAGAAAATTGTGCTACAGTTTCGATGGTGTAAAACAACTTAATTCGTTTTTTTTATTTAATTATTTAATTATTAATTAATTATTTTATTTACAATTTATAAACAATGCATTTTAGTAACAATTAAAATGTATTTGTTTAAGTTTGAAAATATGGTAAAAATATATTAAAATGTTTTAATAATTACTAGCTTGGACCTGGTCTGCTTTTTTACCCCAAACTGGTTAATCCCGTTTTCTAACACGAAATTTTTTATGTCTAAAGGAACCCCTGTCCAAATTTTATTTATTTAAATTGGACCAGTTGTTTACTAATTAACACTTTTTTCCTTCTTTTGTTATTTTCACCTTCAGTTTTTATCCCAATACGTTTGAATTTAAAAAAATACCGAAAACATATTCTTATTTTTTAGAAAAGTGACGAACGTAGTTTCAATTATGTCTCTATGTTTATTGGTTTAATAGTTATAACGGCTCCAAAAAAGTACCAAAAAATAATTTTTACCCATTTTTAAACCCAAACTAATTACACAAAGTTTCCCCTTTTTCTATCCCCTATTTTATTCAAATCAGACCAGTTCTTTACTTATTAAAACTTTTTTCTGATTTTCTTATTCTTGTTCTTTTTTTTGTTGGGAAAAAGTAAAGAACGTAGTTGAGATTCCCAGCGAAAACTTGGATTGCTTTGTCATGAGTTGAAATAATAAAAAAACATTAGTTGCAGTACTTACCTTTTGGCATTTTAACCCATTACTTTAACACAGCGATGTCATTGGAGTGCTTACCACCCTCGCTTACAAATTAATGTCGTTAATGTCCCTTAATGTCATTCAGTAACCACTTACTAACTACAAATAAAGCAGCCCTTTGGACTATAAAGCAGCCCTTTGGATTATAAATCAGGAACTATTTGAGTCAATTCTTTTTAAATATTATATAACTACTTGCATTTAATAAGTAAAATATCTAATTGATTGTATGGGCTTACAGGACACATTATCAATAATGTATTTGGCTTCCTAAGAATAAAACTGACGTTTGTTACTTCTGTTACGTTTTACAGAAACACTTTGAAAAAACCTTTATAAATATAATTACTTATACCTTAAGTATGATAACCAAAATGAGAATCATAAAAGTTAATTTAAGTGGCTCCTAACTTTTTTTTTCAGCCAAATTGAATGTAGCATTTATTTCGTTTTAGATATCTGACAAATGAATTATTACGTTTCACAATACAATCTTGTTATTAGAAAACTACTTCTAAGTAATGCAGATGGTATGTTATACTTATTGAAAATTATGTTATTAAGTAAGAACAATTCATTACCCAGTTTTTGCTGGGTTCTGTCGCTATGCTTGTTGATTTAGTGGTTACAATGACCCCACAAAAGTATCAAATATTATGAATAGCCGTTTTTGGTTTTAATTTTTTAAAAACGGGCAGTTAGAATAAAATCACATATAGTTTTAAGCATTCGCTTAGAAAAATTAAACATGTTTTTCTTTTTTATTTTCTTTTTAGAAAATTACCTCCATTTTAGCTACAAAAGAATTTGCAAAACAATTTGAATTTTCCTTCAATCTAATCCATCAACATTTATCTGAAATTTGTTTTGTACTTTATTTAGCCCTTAAATAAAATCACTGGAAAAAAAGTAGTGACAAATTAACTAATCTACCAACAACTGAATACAACATAATACAATTTAGCTGCAAAATAAATTGTTAAACATCAATATACAACAACAAAGATACAGAGCATGCAACAACAACAGCTAATGATGATGATGATGACATACAACATTGTGTTGCAAAACAATAACCCAGCCATTTGAAGCCACTACATAAATGAACTATCAGGAATGCGTAATGCATTGCGAAATATAAAGAAAAAATGGGGAAAAATGCCACAATGACAATGTGGCGGACTTGTTTCGGGAATAGATCCATATACATACACAAACACACATACACATAAGCATAGTAAAACAAAAGCTATTGAGAGCAATTTTGAAAAGTGCACATTCAGCAAAATCGATGGAATAAAACATGACACAATTGTTTGATGCTGCTTTAGTTGTTCAAATGAAGATTAAATTGCTGTTGGTATGAATAGTTTGTTTTTCTTCTTTTTTTTGTTGAGTTTTTGCCACTGATGATGATGATGATGACGATGATGCTGATAATGGTATTTAAACCATTACTCTACTTACGTTGGGCCTATCAATCGTTCCAAAAACACTTAGAATGCATTACACACACACACACACACACACTCACACATGTATTATGGCATTTCATACATTTTTTTGGTTTGTAGTATTAGCTGTGTTCACACTTACATTTAAATCTTTGTGTTCATCTAGTTTAGCTATTAAAACAGCCAGGCATTAGTTCGGACAGAAAAACTAAGACAAAAACAATCAGGAGATAAGGCTGAATACATAAATGTTAAAGCCGACATCACACTATTATACTGAGTGTTACGACATGTCAAAAACTAAAATAAATTTAGACGGTATATCAGTGTAAAGAAATATGCCAGTCGTATGGCTCTTACAATTTTTAGAAATTTTTCTAAACACGTATGATTTTCAATTGCATCAGGGTTGTGTTTCTTTTAATTTTATTTATAGTGGGACAATGTAGACATAAAATGTAATAAGAAAATTTTCAATCTGATTTTTTCACAATTAGAACAAAAATAATTTTATTATGAAAATCTTACGAATTGTAGAATAGGCTGAAGCCACGTTAAGTAATACAAGTTGCGTTTGGTGGTGTATGAAGTTGGCTTAAAACTACTTGGCAAAAACTTTGCTTAACGCGTAGGCATTAACTATTTTATTAAATAACTACTTAATTTTGTTTGAGCGGTTTTTGCACTGGTGTCATCACTGGACCTTATATCATTAAAAAATAAAGCCGGAGTTAACGTTACAATCAATGGAGATCGTTACTGCACCATGGTTAAGGATTTTTCGTTTGAAAATATGGATGACATTGATCCGGGCGAGATGTCGATGGCACGTCGATGGCAAAATTTGGCAAGTTGACTTTAAACAAAGGATCTGCCAATTGGCCTCCAAGGTGGTGCGATTTAACAACACTCGATTATTTCCTGTTTTTCACCGTAAAGTCACTGGTTTATGCTGATAAACCAGCAACAATTGCTGCCTTGGAGGCCAACATTGTTCGTGCTTTTCGTGACATAAGGCCATGAACGCTCGAAAAAGTGAACCAAAATTGGACGTCTAGAATGTGATATTTTTTACAATTTATAGCCAAACTTAAATCAGCGCTCTAAGAGTTATCTAGCTGTCAAAAATTCTCATGTCCATACAAATTGCATGAAGCAAACCTAAACAGCGCGGTGTCAGTGCTTTGCAATTGGAAAATCCGATGTTGACAGCGCGTTAAGAAGTGAAGTTAGATGCGGATGGTTTTGTTATTGTTGAAAAGAAATACCATTTTAGCTACTTTTGCATCAAGTTTAGCGATTTACTCACTATTTTATATGTTTTCAGTTATGTTATGTTCAAAAGTTAAAAAAAAAACTTTAAAGCTCTTATTTAGGATGGTCACATCAGCGTAAACACTAGACAGTAGGCACTAGACTAGGTTTGACTGTTCGGGTTAAAACAACAAAACACCCTTTATTTTTTAAGTGTTGTTTATCTAAAATTAATGCAAACAAAAAAAAATTAAGTAAAATAAAAATAAATTTATACGAATTTAGAATACATACAACAAAATTATAATTAATCATGTTTACACTAATATATATCTTTGAACACTTATGTATGTATGTATATAAACAGAGTACAATAAAAATATTCTAAATTAAATAATTTTTAAAAGCGGTTTAAAATATTTGTTTTTAATTGCAAAAAGGTAGTGATTTTTTTAATGTGTCGCAGAGGGGCATTTCAAAAGCAAAAGAAATTGTGTTACACAATTCTGCTATATTTTCGCTCGTGTATGTAAAAGTCTTTATATTAATGTCATTTATTTTGTTCAACTGAAAACAAAAGATGGTCCGTGGATGCATTTTTACAACGGATGTGGTTGGTCACTTGACTGAGTGCTAAGTCCGGCATATCTTTATTTACCAAATTTCAAAATTACATTTACTATATTGATTTGTGGATTTTAAATTGCATGTCATGTGGTGATTGCCCGCATTTTCATTCCACTAAATCCATTTGGTAAATGCGAAAATATTTAGAAAATTTGTGTGAAATTTAAACAAAGAAAGCATAAAATTTAAAAATGTAGCTAATTTTTTATAATTAAAACATTTTAGCAGTAAATTAGTATAATTAAAATGAATTTTGCCAATAATAATTACAAAATATGATGAAAATATTTAAATGAAAAAAGAAAGGGATATTAATGAATTATTAAGGGAAGTGGACAAATTATAACTTAATTATAACTTTGTATATCTTGCAATTGAAAAGACTAAGTAAATATTTTTTTTAATATTCTAGCATTTAAATGTTATTTTCTAACAACAAAAAACACTAAGACAACTCCGATGCACTCGTTAAGCTCACACGTGTCAATCATTAAACAATTTTAATCATTATCATAACATGACTGAATAAAACACTAAGTAGATGGTTGGTTCATTGGGTGACGTCAGTCAATGACTGTTTAGCTGACTTATTGCAAATTTTATTTCTGGTTTTTTTGTCAATATTTTTAGTTTTTTTTTTTTATTATCTCGTGCTCAGTAAACCCAGTAACCACTTAAAATTGTTACAAATGCTGTTTACCAACTTAACTAGCCACTAAAACTTTTTTTTTATTATCCTATGAATGCTTCATTAAGCTTTTATTGAAACAACGATGAATTGAAATAGAGAATACTTGGCTTCGAATGAAGTAGAAACAAATGAATAGAAGATCTGTAGGAAAAATAAAAAATATTTAAGTTGAAAAAATAAAATTTACGAGCATTAGATCATAGATTCTCAAATTAAGTTTTTTTAAACAAATATATTGTTTTCGAATACTAGCAAAGTTTGATCCCTGTTTTACTTTAAATATGGGCTTTTGCTTGGCAGCAATTCAAATAGCCAAAGAGTTTAAAAAAATTTTATTGTAGGTTTGATTTTTACCCCCGGGGGTAGTTAGAAAAGCATCAATATGATATTCCCATCATGGTGGTAATGCCCTCGGGGTAAAAGAGGCTTGCCTTAGCCTCGGGTTATGTTGGGCCCAGTAAGCCCCCAAGACTTACTGGTTAATTGGTTGAGATCGCCTCGGGGTCAACGTGGTGGCTTTGGTTTGATATATGGGTTTCGCATTTATGTTGGACTAGCAGGATGAGATGTCAATTTGTCTGATATTCGTCTTCGGACTTATTTCGGACGGTTGCATATACATCTCTATGAGTATTAATAATAACACATGCTGTGCAAAGAAGGTCGGAGTCCTGGCTGGTGCTTGTGCTAGTGACAGACTTCGGTCAGCCGGACCTTATCAGACTCTACCTAGTAATAGGTAGGTCTGACAGAAAAATGGAACCTAGATAGCCCAAGCTCTTGAGCAAGGTAACTACTCTATTATCCAGAATCATAATGGGGTGGATAAGTTGCTACCTGTGTGTTCCTTGCAAGTTCACACGGGGGCGATGGTTAATGCATAATAATTTAACTCGTGGTTAGACCACTGTCTGGTTATGTCACTCGATGACGGTACAGACACAAATCTATTACACGTATGTAGGTAAGTTTAAGTTGGATTGGTGGCTTCCAAAAATTAGTTTATTTGGAGCCCATATGACCGACTATAATATCCTTAAAATGATTCTGGAGATCTGCAGTATTTATAAAACCAGCCAGTACTTAAAAAAAATTCCAATAGAACACATCCAGATCATGAAATAAACTAAAATCAGAACTATAGGATACCAATATTTACCCGATCATGCACAAATTTTATTGGGCAAATTTTTTACTTGTGTTTTGTTAAATTTCTTAATTTATATTTTTTTACTCTTTTTTTATCCGAATATTTTAAAAATGTAATCGATTATTTGTATGGATATACGATTTTTAATTATTTTTAAGAGTTTAATAAATGACATTTTTTTTTGCATATGATCTTGGTGTATAATTTTAATTGCATAAAACAATTATTAAATTTAAAGATGTTTAAAAAAAATTCGTTTTTTAACTCAATGGTCTCTACTATCAGATACAATATCCAAAATGGGTTAAAAACAAAATTAAATTAATTTAAATAAAGCTTCACCAGAATAATTTTAAACTAAAAATGGTTTAATTAAGGTTTCGTAACCACAATTTACAAAAATTATTTAAGTGTTTATGAACAGTTTCTATTTTAATTTTATTACATTTAACATTTTTAGCCCCTAAATTTTAAAATTTCTAGTGGAATATGTAAATCATTCACAAAAACAATTTAAAACATTGGGAAACACTGCCCTGTCTGAATGCAAAGTGACAAAACACAAAAACTTTTATTATTCTCACTGATGATGAAGTCTGTTGAATAACGAAATTGAAGAATATCGAAAGAGTTTTAATGTTGTTGTCAGCATAAAAAAGCAAAGATAAAAATAAAAAAAATGTCACTATAAACGTAAAATCTATCAGTTTATTCATTGTTCTACTGAAATGTGAGGAAAACATCAATTAATGTTAAAGAAAAAAAAATCAAATGGATAAAGATTTCCGAACACATTTAATTTCTCTTGTTTTCATTTTGCTTAATGAACTTCCGCCAAAAACGGCTGAATGAATGATTTGTTTTAAATCGAGCATAATATTTTTCTTTTTTGCAAAATAAGAGAATGATCTAATGAGCTTGAACAAATTTGTAATTTAAACCAAATACATAAAAAAAAAAAAAAAATTAAAGCAAAATTTAGATTAAAAAAACTTTTTAAATTTACTGAAAAATTTTACATTTTCTTTCTTTGATATTTACTTAATCCTTTTTTTTAATAGAAAAATAAAATACTTTCATTGTTTATCAAAATGCACTTATCATCAAGAGACACTTACACATACGCAATAAAAACACCAAATCACATTGTTGTAGTAACATAAGCTTTCAATTGCAGTTGCATCTTAAAATTGTCAATATATTGGCTGCAACATAAAATCAGCTTAACTGCAACAACACACTCTTGTAAGCATTTGAAAAGAATAAAGAGCGAATCCCTCTTTTCACAACGCCACAATAGAAAAAGACTTAAGTTTAAAGCACAAAAAAATGGATGAAAAATATAAAGGATGAGATTCCTTGTTTATAAAATACTTTTGTTGGTCTTTTTTTTTGCTTTAAAATTTTGAAAATTTGAAGAGTTTTAAAGAATTTTTTTTTTAAATTGAAAACTGTTTAAAAACATTTTTAGTAAAAAAAAAATATTATAAAAATAACAAACTTTTACAAAAAATATTTTTAAAAAAGAAAATTTATCAAAATAAAATATTTTCAAAATTTTTAACAACGAAATTAAAAAATTTATTAAACAAAATTTTTTTTTTATAGAATAAGAATCTATTTGAATTTATTATTAAACTAGCTGTTCTATCGGGGGAGAAAATGAAAAGAACTGATGGCTTACCGGCTCTCGAATACGCTACGTACAACTGGCCATTGCGACTCTAGGTTTAGCTCACACACTCTTAAAAATTGTCCCTGAGCTTTTGATTGTTAGTAGCCAAGGTAATATAGGAAAAATGAGAAGCGAATAGGAGGCAATTTGTATATAATTTTTTAAATAACGTAATCTTTTTATCGAATTCGTACATAAATTGCAAGGTTTCCGACTCTAATATATATCTCTTTTTATGTATTTTCTTTTTTTCGGCGGTACCACACCCCCTAGTCAAGGCAATTTTTGCTTTAATATGGAAAGTTATATTATAGGTAATGGTACAAAGGTTTGATACAAAAGATATAGCAGATCTCAATACTTCTAAAGTATTTTTTTTGAGTTGTAGAGTAGGTGCCACGCCCCTTTATATGGTTGAGAGAGAGTTACGCTAAGTTTAAGATTAGTTTCTCAAATATCATAAATTATATATTTCTGGCGTAAAATGTATTTGAGTTGTATGGGCAGTACCACACCCCCTGACCCGATCCCAACAGTTTTTTGTTTGAAATGGTAATGTAAGATATGGTTCTACAAAATTTTGAGATGATAGATTTAACAGTGCTCCTTACATATCATAAAATGTATTTAAAATGTACAAACCGTCTCCTAGAAATAATGAACTAAACAAAAGGAACTTCAGGCAAATCGATCCAGCCGTTCTCAAGTGATGCGATCACATACATAGACCATTTCATTTTTATATATATAAATTCTAAACAAATTTTTTTTTCCAAAAATGTTTACAAAAATAAAATTTCTTTTTACTTTTCAAACGAGAAAAACTAAATTAGTTCCATTAAAAAAAATAGCTTTTTTTGTATGGTTGATTTAGCGTTTTTTGCTTACAAAATGCAAGCACAAGCGCAAGTATAAATGTAAGACGAAATCAGAGGTGCAAGTTTCAATAGAAAGTTAAAAATTGAAAAACTTAAAAACAGTCAAAATAAATTGAACATAATGGCGAAGTTGAATACAAATTTTAATTTAATAAAAAATAGCAGAAAACGTTGAAATTGTTTGAAAAAATTTCAAAATAAATGGAAAAATCTAAAATAATAAAAATGTCGGTGGAAAATGTTAAAAACTTTTGTAGTAACATTTTGGAAACCCCAAAAGTCAAAAATTAATTATTTCAAAACGAAATAAACCAGTCCCACATGAGCATTCGCTTGTTTCCCTTAATTTTTATTTTGTACTTGTTTGGCGTTTCTTGTGTACAATTTTCATTCTTTATCATTTGTTCTTCACATTCTTTATTGTCTTAAGTTTTATTGTTTTTATTTTTCAATTCCAATAGATTTTCTCTTCAACTGTTTGTATTTTATTGTTCTTTATATATATTTTTGTTTTGTTTAATTTATTTTTCTAATAACTTTTTGTCGCATTGTTTCTGTTGTATTGAGTGTCTGTATGTCTGTCTGTTCGTCTCTATACATAAGTGTTGGCAATGTTACAAACAAAAACAGGCATCCTGATTACAATGGTTTTCGATATTTATTTATTTTTTTTGCTCATGTTTTGCGAAATACTGCAACAGTATCACTTCTAACTCGATACTTAAGCATGAATTGTGAAGTGTTTTTGTGCTGCTGCACAACTTGAATTTCTAAACAAGTTTTTGAGAAATTATTTGTCATGTCGCAGAAACATTGATTCGGTCGGTCCTTGAGGGTGTTGCAGATTATTTTTAATGTTTAAATTATTGTCACAATAATGATGTTTGCGCTGAATTTTAAGGACTTTATTTAAAAGTAATTCGGATAAAAGGAAATAAAAATGATTTTCTTATGTGCTGAAGAGTAAATTTATATGTTTAGGAAATATGCAAAAGTTAAAACAATGTTTCTTGTGCCTGGGGGGAGCATCTCGTTAAAAATTCATTGCCTCTAAAGGATCGCAATCAAAGGAAATACAAACTATCTTATTATTTTTATAGCCAACAATTCTAAATTTATCATATTTAAAACAATTTTAATTCCTATTCTTTATCTTACAAAAACCTTTTAAAAAAAAAATGTTTAAAACTCTTACAATTAAGAGTTAGTTTTAATTCTATTAACCATTTACCTAAACAATAACAATTTAATAACCTATAGATGTTCTTCAAATAACATTGACTTAACGAACATTAAACAATTAGAAATTGTGCACAAAAAACTTCAAAAAGTTTTCTTATAATTTGTTAAATAAAATTTCTGACAATTTTCAAGATAATCCTTTGATATCAAAACAAGCAACAATCCAAACATTAAGCCATAACTTTATGAAAGAGTAGGGGGAAGAGAGAGAGAGAGAGACAGAAATAAAGTAAGAGATAAAAGAAAGTGTTTGCAAAGGAATTAAACTCATTAACATTCAACAATTTTATCTGAAGTTACTTGGTATTTTACCTCTTTCGTTTTTTATTTTCACTGACTGACTGTTTGTTTGTACGTCGTATTGTAACGACTAAATATAACTTTGCTTACGTTAAAAGGTCTTTTTTTTCAAAATTATTGAGTTGAGACGAGTCGAGATTGTGTTTAAATAAAGTGTAGATGTTTGTTTGAGTAACAGGATGAAAATGAAATAATTGCTTTTATGTTTTATGTTTTCTTGTTGTTATTGCTTATCTTTTGTTGTATTTGTGAGAGAGTTTTTAATCTGATTTTTGCTAAATTAGGTTTAAAATAAACTTTTTCTTTTGTACTTGTTTGTTGTTAGTTGGTTTTATACAAGTTTATTTATATCTCTTTTGTAGTTTTTGTTGCTGTTGTTGTCTAACGTACACAAGGACAAACTTTAATTCGATTAAAATAAATTATAAAATATATAAGAAAGAAATATTGGCTTAAACCAAACTAAAATATATAACTGGGCTGTGACGAATCTTTAATACTCTCCATCATTTTTATATTATTAACGAGGCGTCGTTTAATCAATCATTTAGTTCGTAATTTTTGAAATGTGTAAGAAACAGATACCGATAAATTGGATATTTTATTATTTTAAATATAAATATTTCAGAAATTACAAAGGAAACGGCCAATCAATAATATGTTTTTTCTTGTTTTAGTGAAGGGTATAAAAAAGGTCTAAGAACTTAGGGCTTGTTTAAGTAAAACTGACTAAGAAAACGAGCTGAAAGTTAAAACATTAATTTTTTTGGATATAAAGAACTAAAATAAAAAATTTATTTATTTACTTAGAGAAAATTGGACAACTTTTTACTTTCAAAAATTAACAAAAACATTTTTTTCAAATTTCTCTAAAAAAATAATTTTTTTTTGAAAATATTCTAAATAGAAAAATCTCCTAAAAATAGAAAATTTTGCGTAGATTTTCTATAAAACTTAAATTAGATAGAATTAGAGCTTTTAGTTAAAAAAAATTATTTAAAAGCAAAAACTGTTAAAAATTTGAAAATGTAAACTTTTTTAACAAAAAATTTATCGAAAATTAAAAGTTTTCAATAAAAATAATATCTATAGCAACATTTTTTTATTATAAAATATAGAATAAAAAATTTGTCTTATTTTTTATAAACGAAAATATTTTTTTTTCTATAAAACAAAGATTTACTTTTTAAAAAAAAATTTTTTTTCGTAGATAATTTTTGAAAAAAAATTTTTTTATCAAAAATTTTCTAGGCAAATAAATTTTCTTGACAAATTTGTATAAATAAAAAAATTTGTATAGCAAAAATATTTTTTAACAGAACATTTTTTACATATAAAAATTAATGAACATTTTTTGCAGAGAAAAAAATTAGTTTAAATTTTCTATAGAAAAAAATTTATTACAATTATTTTTATTTAAAAAAAATTAGGAAGATTTTCTTTTAAGATAAAAATTAAATTTTTTTATAAAATTAATTTGAAAAAAAAAATTCATTATACTTTTCTATAAAGAAAAATCCTCTTGAAATTTTATTTATTAAAATTGAGTTCTACTTCATTTTATTTGATTCTCCTAATCACCTTATTATTTCCTCCCTCCACTCTTCATTACCCTTTTTTCATTTCAATTGTTTAGTTTGCCAGTCCTTAGAATTTGCACTAATAAAAATATACTTTTTCTCGCTAAATAAACAACTTAAATTTGTTTAAGAAGAATAAAATTTATGTCTTGCAAACAATTAAATTTATAACTCAACTCAACTTGACTTAATTTAACAAGAACAAAAAGAGAGAGAAAAAAAACTAACAACATTATCTTTATTATACAAAAACCGTTATTATGAGAGAATATATTATAGAGAAGTAAAAGTTTAATCCTCAACAACGTTGTCAATGTCTTAAGACAAAGTATTATCAAACACGTAAACACAAACAAACAAACAAACGAAATGGCTAAAGCTAAGAAATGCGTCACATCATAATTGACAATAAAACGAAATCCTCAAAATGACAATCATTTTGTGTTAATAATCCAACCAAAAGAAAAACAAATAAAATTCTTTATTTGATACCAACTGCCACCACAACCACCACCACCAGCACAAGAAAATGAAATGTTGGTGTCGTCATCATTATTATTAGTGTCAGGGGATTTCTAATCATTGGAAAATAATGGCATTTTAGTGTTGAAAAGTTTTCATTAAAAAAAAAACAACTTAAATTATGAAAATGATAGTTTAAATAAGTTTTTTTTTTAAGAATTTATATATGAGGGAAACATTGAAACAGTAGATAATTCGAAACGTTACCATTAGAACATTGTCGTGTTTTTTTTTAACAAGCAGATAAGCTTACAAAATATAATTTTTGTTAAATTAAGTCTCTTATGATTAAGTCTAAAAAATAAATATTTTTATATCGTTAGTTCCCATTTACTGTGATTAATTCGTATCAGTTGAAAGTATGAAGAAATATTTTATACAATGCAGACATTTGGGAATGAAATATTAATATAATTTAAATTGTTTGCAATGGAAGCACATCCTTAAGTATAGGGCAGTCTATTATGCATTAAGAATAATAATTAAACACGCTATTATAAAGTAGCTTGTTCAACTCTATATTTGTTAGCCCATGAAAAGAATATAAAATTTGTTGACGGTTATAAAATTTTTGCATTTCATTTTATTATTGTTAACGTAACATATACATACATACATAAAAAATAAGTTAGAGTGGGATTTTCAATAGCAAGAATCTCGGGGAAATTTCTAACTGTACCAATAATGGGTCCGTGCGATATTGGGAGGCTGAGCAATGTTGATTTCCACAGACTGACAGATGGGCATGACTAAATCAACTTCCATTTCTACAAGGATTCAGAATATATATACTTTATGGGGTCACAAATAAATATTGTAGAAATTACAAACGGAATGACAAACTTTCATATATGCATATACCCTTGTCTACTGTGGTGAAGGGTATAAAAAGTAATAGAGAGTATAACCTTTTGTTAATGCCTTAGTTAGCTTTATTTCTTGTTGCTGCAACTGCCTAGAAAATATTAAATATATAAAGTGCTTATTAATTTTTTAAATGTATCAAATATTACTATATGAGTAATGGCTTCATAAGTCAATAATGGCTTTTGTTGGAAAAATTGATTAAAGGTTGCACATCCATACATAGTTTTTTGGAACTAAGTGAAAATTTATTCCATTAAATTACAAAGTCAATAACTGTCATTCATTTCAATTGAAGTTAAATCAGTGTGTTAAAAATATCCAAAAGAAAAACGCATTCGCTTTATCAACGAAAACGAATACCTTGAATAACGTTCAGTAAGCAAAATTTTTGCTAAGGATCCATTAATAGCGACAAAAATTGAAACTTGTCCAAATAAAATCGTTAGGCAAAAAGAAAACAAAACATTGCTCTCCTTGAGATGAAAACATCGATATATCATACTTTAAGATCCGACTATATAACCAAGATATAATGAACATTTAAAAAAAGGTGACCTACATTCGGCAAAAACATCTTTTTTTTTATTAAAATGGCCCTGTAAAAATTCTTTATATAGGAAGGTATATGGCTCACAATTTTTGCCTGTAAGGTTATACGGTCTAAAGTCTACCTTTCCTTTATTTGTTTGTTGTTGTTTGTTATTTGTTGTCTCTATGTAATAAGACATGAATTTTGATTCTATCGTTTAAACGTGCATTATGTGCTTTTATGCAAACGATAAAATTAAATATTTAATTGAATGTTACTGTTCTGTAACTGAATAGGAGGCGTATGTGCATTAATTTTTGTTTATTCCCTCGCAGTAAGTATACGACATCGATATGTTGATATCTGTTTTACATACATAACGTTAGTAATAGAGTTGGTAAGATATATCAATATATCGATATTTTTTTGATATAAATCGATATATTTCGGCGATATTTTACTTTGCAATATATCGATATTTTTTCTTGCAATTTTATTTTGATATTTTAAAACTCTTGTTTTGTATTTTATGTTATTAATTTGTAAGAAAAATCATCTCGTCACAGTCTTTTTCGGATAGAATGTTATAATGCTTGTATTGACAGTTTAATTTGATCTCATTAAAGGTATTTCCAAGTCTTAAGGAACAAGATTTTTTTCACACCCGTAAGTCCAAAGTGTGAAAATTGAAAATTTTGACATATAGTTGGGGTGTATTCAGCGTTATCAGTTCTACTGTGCATAATTTCTGGATAATGTTTCGATTGCATTGTTTTGTTTTAAATGTATTTTTAGTAACGCATTAACCATGTGAAATTGTTTGTGTCTAGTATTTCACGCCTATTCTTTCTGAAGTCGCCCTTAAATTTTTAATTAGTCAGGCTTCCTTGGTGTCTTGGTGACAGTAGAATCTGTTCGATAGGTGAACCCATCAAACAGAGGGAGCTCCTTATGTCAGTATCTGATAGTTACTGGTTAATTAAATATTTACAGCACCTTAATTTGTAGTAAAACCAGAAAAATAGTTTTCTGTATTAATTATTTCTATTTTTACCGTTAAACGTTAAATAAAAAATATTTTTTTGTTAATAAAGTTCGTCCTTCATTTTTTTTTTCGAAAATATCGATATATATCGACCGGTAACGATATTAAAAAAAATATCGATATTTTTTTTGCATTTACCCATCCCTAGTATGTATGTTACTATGGAGTTAATTTTATGTTGTTTTGTTACGGAATTTACAAAACATTTTATTGTTTTAAATTTGGTTATGTCATTTGAAAAGGCGCCTATTTCTTGGCAATTTTAGTGCTTACCACTATTTTAAACCGTTTGGCAAAACTACGCATGTCAATGTTGAAATTAAGAGAACCAAAGTGAAATTTTAAGAGCGTTTACACTTTGAAAATGTCTTTAACTTATTTTGAATTATGGCAATAAATGTTAATTTTTGACCTAAAATGGTAGCCATGATAAACACTTCGATAACAAAAATATTGTGTATTTAATTGAATTGACTTTAAAATATTTTTTTAATTCTTACCGCTATTCAATTTATTAAGATTATAAAAATAAATAAACCGAGAATTAAACAACTAAAACATACATAAGTAGTTTTTAAAACATATATTCTTTAATTGGCAAACTTACATATCGAAAACTTATTAAAAATTTTCTTTAATGAGGAAGTCCATTGAACAAATTATGCGACAATTTTTATTAGCAGAAAATATAAATTAAATTGCTTTAAAAAAAAAAAAAATTTCGCGCGATTTTTAATAAAAATTTTTTAAGAAAAAATTAAGTGAAAATATGCTTAAACTTGGGTATTTTTTTGCAGGAAGATTTTTCGCTTTGGTATTAAATTAATATGGGATTGAATTTATTCAAGTACCTCTACGCCTGGCAGGTGATTTATGAAAACACGATAGATGCTAAAAGTTATATACATAAAGATCGAATTAAATTTAAACAAATATATTATGAATTTAATTTTTAATTTATAAGTCATTTAAAAATTTTGCAAAAGAAATTTTAATCGAATTTTTTTTGTCTTTTTTTCAAAATTCAGTAACGACTTATTAAACAATTTCCGGCTGCTGTTTGGCGGTTTCACTTTACATGATTTTTCTCTTTTAAGTAGATATAGATTTAAGGAAATAACAAAACGTTTTTGTTGTTTTTATATTATTTGGTTTTGAAATATTTCTTTTTTACGTATCAGCATTTATTTTATGCACGTCCTTATAAATTTAATTAAATTTTGTGATTTTAAAATCAATATTAATTGAAAGGAAATTAAAAAAAAATTAATCAATTTTTTCCACAAAGGCGAAGACATGAAGCTGAAGCTGTAAGTAAACAACAACAAAAATTGCACATACAGCAAAAAAGGAAGTTGTTGAAGGGAAAAATCTATGCATTTTCAATAAGGAAAAAAACAAAATATATTAAAAAAACCAATATAGAATAACAAGGTTGTCAAAGAAGAATATGGGGGTACACTACTTTAAAAGTAAAGGGAAAATAAAGCCAAAAATTACAATTTCAAAATACAAAGAAAGATAAAGTTACAACTTTTTATTTATATAAAACATTTAATAAGTTTTATATATTTTATATAAATTTTTAATATTATTCTATATTTTGTCATTATTTTTACTTTTGCCAACAGTAGCGCAATAAAAGATTATTGTGCGATGTTAAACAAAGAATTCTACTTGCAATTATTGGCATTGAAAATACATAAGCAACAGTGCTTGTACGCAAACAAGCACAAACTACAGCAGCAGCAGCATCAACATAAAGCAGTAAAACAAAGAATAAAGTGCAACATGACAATATCCGCAAACATTTACATTGTCTCTATATGGCTCTGTCTGCATGTCTGTCTGAATGTTTTTCAAACTATTTTCCTATTTTTTTTTTCAACAGATACAACATGTCTAAGTCTGCCCGCCTGTCTTATTCTACTCTATCTTTTCTACTGTCTGAACTATGTCTGTAATTTAAAATAAAGTGGTAAAGATAATGAAGTATGTTCGTATGTATATATGTTTGCATGTGCGTGTGTGTGTTTACTTAAGTATATGTGAAGTTTTTCGCATAAGCGAAAAAACCAAAAGGGCTGGAAAAGTGTGTGTTGGTTTTGTTATGCCTGCATTTTACTTTGGTAATTGATAAAAAATTACGCCAACTTTAGTGCCCCAAACATACTTAGAAACAGGCTAAAATACACCCACTACAACTCCTACAATAACAACTGCAATGTAGTGGAGTCAATGATATTTAGAGTCATAGAAAGAGACAATTTTTTAAGAAATTTTTATTTTGCGAAAGTTGATTAAAATTTAAAAAAATAATCAAGTTTTTTTATTAAAATAAATTCTATAAACATTTTTGTTTAAACACAAATCTATGGGAAGTTTTTTTTTTTATGAAAAATAAAAAAATTTATCAAAAACTTTAGTTAAATTTTCTGAAAACAGAAAACCTATTTAAAAAATTTGTCATTTTATTTATTAAAATTAAAATTTTGTTAGATGTTTTTTTTAAGAGAATTTTTTTAAGAAAACTCATTGGACATTTTTTTTTAATTTTTTTAAGAATAATTTTTTAAATATTTTCTAATATTAAAAAATTTATTGGCAGAAAATTATTTGAACATAGTAACAAGAAGATGATTTACAGAAATTATTTAAAAAAAAAATTCTGTTTGCAAAAAGTTTCTGTTAAACAAAATATATATAAAAAATTTTGTGCTCAGAAAATTAATTGAAAATTATTGTTAAAAATAAATTTTTGAAAAATATTTGGTTATAACTTTTTTAAAATTAAAATTTTTTTTATGTAACTTATTTTTGAAATTAGATAAACTTCTTTAAGATAAATTCAAAATATTATTAGTTTTGGCATGAGTTAATTTTTTTGGTTGTGAAAATGCCTTACACTCGGCTAGTGTC